>JAQFZY010000196.1:0-40697 GCA_034696285.1 Hypogastrura burkilli
GGAAACTTTAACTATCTATTACGGCCCAGCCTAATATAGCCTAAACTAATAAAACCTAGCCTAACTTTTTAATTAAAATAACCAAAACTGCATAATACCAAGCCTTACCTAGTCTAGGTATAATGTTACCTGTTACGCTTGTGAGTTAATTAAAACCATGAATTCTGCATGAATAATTAAAAACCTTATCTTAGGTAACCAAACCTAACCTAATATCCGCAACCTAACCCTGGCGTAACTTAACTAGGCCTAACGTAATGTATACATCCAAACCCAAACCTAACCTAATCTCACCAACCTACACTAACCAAGGTGAACCGAGCCTAAGCAGAATATACTGCACCCTAAACTATCCTAACCTGCGCTTTTTGGAGAAAAAAAAATATTATGGGGAAGAAGCATTTTACAATGCGTCTTAATGCGGTTAGTAATATGGGAACTGCAAATTTTTGGGGATTCTCCTTATCATTAGGGAATGGTTAGTTTAGAAGTCTCACTGCATTGCAGATTGTAGAATATTTGATATTTTCTTGCGTCCAGCAGCATTGATATAAGTATAGCAGAATTTCTCTGGACGCCAATTTTAAATCTGATAGAAAGTTCAGAAGTGGAATAGTTGAAATTATCAGAATAATGAATCATATTTGGGTCTTTGTAAGATGAGGTTTACAGAATAGTTAGGCCTAGTGACATGCTGTGAGGACTCTTGAAGGAATTACCTTTGTAAAATGATGAGGCTGTAACCCAGGCGGCGGAATCGGCCTCCTTTCCATTTAGGTAGACTCTAAAGGCCTCATCCATGCATGCCTAATATTCTTTAGATGATGAAAGGAACCGGGGACACATGTGTGGGGTCATGAACTGAATCGATAAGTATGTGTCCCAATAATGCACCCTTCCCGCATCCACAACTTGTCAGCCCCTATCGAACTTTCCCTTAGCCCCGAGCCCGGGTCCCGGGTTTCGACTCGGCGAGACTCCTTTACAAAAATCAAGATTAGGCTTAAAGGGCGAGATTAAAAATGTGATTTATTCCTGAGGGATGCCTAGGATGGGTTGGGTTCCCAGCCCACACATTCCCTCTCTCAATGGAACAGGCTGGGCCCATGCAAATTGGCAGAATGCAAATATGTCTGAGCAAGCGAATTCGCAAATCTCTCGGGAAACAGCCGGGAGGCGTTAGGAGCTCCAGAACACTGTTCTACGCATTAACCTACCCCTGGTGGCTCTCAGGCAAATGACTCAAGGCTAGAATTAGGTTCTACTCAAAGTTCATAATCCATAAGAGTTTGTACTTACCAAATGGCTTTAGATGGGGCTCAGCTTGTATGCGAACGTCCCGAACGAGCGGTCCTACATTTGCCATTTCTAATCATTTCTTTGTTTTACTAAAATTAGTTTACGCAGGAAAAGTTTAGGGCAACTTAAATTCGGTTCCTATAGATTAGCCACAGTTGGTCTATGTTAGGATAGGTTAAATCAAATTGGCTTGGTTTCTATTTACAAGAATTATGGCTTTAAATCCAAACTTGCTCTGTAAATGAACCTCGGCAGCAGCTCGGAACCAAATTTCAAAGGCAGCTAAGCTGATCCTAAACAACAGTTTGGATTTCCTTCTGCCGCTGCGAGCAGTTCTGGACTCTACAGCTCCGCTGAAGCCAGCTCCTTCCGGCCAATGCAGTTGAGTGGAGAAAGGCATTATCTGTTTATCTCCTCTCGCCTGCTTTCCCCCACCTCGTCCGTGGCTGGATCTGGAGATAATCACTCTAATTTCCCGCCGTGGGCATTTATGCGGGAGCCAGCCCATGAAAAGCCGGAGCCTGGCCCAAAAAAGAAAGGCCTCTTGGCCCCCGGCCTAACCCATCCCTCCCATTCCGCCCGAGCCCTTCCCCGGATTTTGAGCATAATCAGGGAAACCGTGTGAAATTCATCAGAGAGATAAATTTTTGGCTGGAACTGAGTCCTGGGTCTGGTCCTGACGTACGTGGTGGGCCAAGATCTATTCAAGTCAATGTATCAATTTAAATCAGGGCTCCCTCCCTCCATGAATATTATTAGTAGGCGAGGAGGAGGCGAAGTAGTGGCAGCGGAGGTTTCCCTTCATGGAAAAAAAAAGAGATTTTCCCAGCGTAGGCTTCTTCTTGAGTAATGCGAACCGGAGCCGAGGCTCCGGAATACAGGCACGAGATAAGTCCGCTTCCCACCATAACTTGAGTGGAAGGGTTGCGGGCATGGAGTCTTCCTACCAGGACCAGTCCCAACACTAGTACATGGGACTACATACTACAACCTACTACTACTCCATTCTTTTACTTATTCCATATTTTTTTCGTCTTGTCTGATTTTACGCTCGGCGGACTTTTTTCTCCATGAGGAGGAACGAATGTTTCTGACATTCCTCCAGCCCCGCCAGCTTCCTTCCTTCCAGCCTATTATTTCATCTTCCGTGGAGACAATCTATTGATAATATTCAGCAAGGGGCTGGGAAAGGGAGAAAGTTCCGGCCCTAATCCGCCTTCCCCGAGCTTACCGGATTTAGCGGGGAGCTAAACATACATGAGAATTCGGATCCGACGCCAAGGACCGAGGGCCTTTGGGTTCAGGCTTGGAGAAGGTCTGGGCCTGTACCACTGTTGCCGGGAAAATACCGTTTTATAATATAAAATATCTGTTTTCTTTAGTGAAAACCTACCCATCCTAATTTAATACGTATTTTATCTAATAACAGTAAGTTTACCGAATATAGGTGGAAGTTCCTGATGCGGAGTCCCTAGTACTTACCGCTGAATTGCCAGGTGTGGGTTTTGCAATATGCAAAATATTAATTATTCAAATTATTATTACTTATATTATCAAATATGCAATTTTCATTTTTGGCCCCGGAAGTTTTACCACTGATAGTAATCAAAATTAGTATAAGCTAAATGAACTGTATCTCACATTCGAGTGTAAAGTGCAACAACTATTTTTATTGTAAGCCCCTATATTGTCTCCGAACATTGTTTTCCCGAATTATAACTGCCACTAAAATCGCGTACTTTCACCCTTGCTTTATCTTTTAAGTTAATGACTTCCAATATAGACAGAAAATATTAATCAAAATTTAAACACAACTAACATTGCTGATTTCTAGCTTAATCCAGCCCTAAAGCCTGAACATGCTTAATAGAATTATCATTTACTTACAGATGACTAACTTAGATGTTGGGCTGAGTAATATGTAAACTAAGCTCAGGAACAAAGTCAGTAAATTGCCTCCTATCTCAGTTACTTCAGAACTGAGCAAGAGCCTGAGCTTGGAATTTGTACAGAGTTGACCTGTAACACAGGATCCAGCCACCCACACGCAGGCCCTAATATTTGGCTTCTGGAAAACAACATTGATATCGACATCGACGTATACTTGGAGCTTCCACTGAATTAACACGATGCCATACTAAATAAACCTACTTAAGCTAAATAAATAGGACTAGTCCATAGTCCTCCATATTCAGCTCCAGACCTTGAGGTCTGGTGATCTTGAGTGAGGAGGAGTCCATATCGACGGTCCTAATCCGAAGTAATGCTATATCCCGTATCTGTAGAAAAAGAAGCGCTTCAAGATACAAAGGAACATCGAGGCCGGAATCCATACAAGTTTAGCCTCGGCTTACTCAAAGTCTTTCACTCTTGTTGGATCATTGTCCCCTCTCTTTTGTTTTGTTGGGGGATTCAGGCTGAAAATACGTAGCCATCCAGTAATCTATTTACTATCCGATATACAGACGTATTAGTAGAGCTTCCAATCCCGGGATCCAGGGAAACTGGTCCAATGGGAATCCCGGGACTCGAAAGTACTCAATTTTGGAATGATTTATTATCAAACATACGAAACCAAATCCTAACTTTCACCTAAGAGTCTTCACCAAAAAATGCTCCCAGATGTAATTCCTAGAAAAAGAACTTCGTCGGTTCTTCGGGTGTGATTCTTTGGTTTGGGTTGGATTAGCTTAAGTTATGTTACGGGAACCGGGCGGATAAATTAGATCAAAGGTAGTTGGTCTAATTTAGATTTGACTTTGGTTTATTTCGCGTCTGCGGATTAAAGCGCAGTCTTTCGGAATAAATAGTCAAAAACCAGAAGAATTTAGTCAATTTTAAACGTTTAATTTGCTGCACATGGTTAGGATTGATTACTGCTGCATCTGCACGTGTTTTGAAATTTGCAGGATAATTGTTTTTTTGTCTCAAATTATTGACAAATTAGACGCTTGACTTTAATGCTTGACACCTTTGATTACATTTATTTAATACCTAATTTAGTTTAAGAAGTGAAGTTAAGTTGTCGTAAATACATACCTGGGTAAGGTATAATTTGCATTTGCGTACAACCAGTACGTTTTTGCTAATTAATTTTTTTTACACCTGTTACTTATATGTATATCTTTCCTTATCGATCTTGTTTTATAAGAGCATTTATTAGTGCAAATATACATTATGTACCTATAATACTGAATTGAATTAAATCAATTTTCTTGAAATAAATCAAATCCCGGGATTAGAAGAACTTCCGGCGTTGGGTCCCGGGTCCGTAATTAAAATAACAAAACCGTCAATGTACGAGACGTTTCTGTTACATACATGTATAGAGACTATATCCTTCTGAGCCGGACTAGCTTGCACATACACGAGTTAGACCAGTTCTGGTCAATGAGCACTCAATTATAAAGAATTGTTTTGACAGAGGCATAATTGGAGGGGAAGTACGGGGGGTGTTCTAATTAAAGTCCTGGATTCGAGTTTCCTGTACAAGAGCCTAGGTATAATATCCCCGTTTTGACTAGACCTTTGGCTGGAATGGGCTCATAAGTTATTGGAGTGCGGAGTGACGGGAGGCTCATTTGTCCTCAAAACTGAGGCCTTCCGTTCTGACCATAAAAGGAGGGACTTCCGCCTGAGCCGCTCCATGCAGACACGTGGGAGTGATCCCAGCAGCCGTATGAGAGATTGAAGTGTCAATTTCCTCGCCTGCTCATTTATTTAGCCGGGACGGGCCTGAGTCGGCTCTGTGGGCCTGACAGGACCTGGCAGGGCCGACTCACAGTGAAACCTTAAACGTAGAACTCTTCACTGGATTTGATTGAGAATGGAATGGGGGATCACTTTAGATTAGAGGGAGTTTGAACCGGAGGAGGCTCATGAGTCCTCTTCCGGATGTACAGTACAGTCATTGAATGTGGAAGGACCCTTCCCCAATTATAAAAGGAAATTAAAGTTAAATGATTTCTTCTAAAAGTATTGTTGAGTCTTCTACCTACCTAATACAGCCTGGTCCATAGGACTATTTTTCCCTCCCTGGGAGGCAAAGCCTCCATAATGCTCTTACATGAAAACTGGTCACATGGGGAAGCAAATTTGAACCTTAGGGAGGCCAATTTGCCTCCCTGAAGGGAAAATTTTACCCTTTGAAACGTTTCGCGATCGGACGGTACCGTATATAAAGTGGACAGTTAAATTGAAGTGCTTAAGTTGTTCAGAACATGGTTTTCTAAACAATTGGCATGGCAATTTGAATTTTATCATGTCGTTCCTGAGAAATCAACGAAAAACTGTTTTAGGTCTCACTGTAGCGTGCCGAAATGTAGTACGAATGGCCACACAGGGAGGCAAATTTGCCGATCTGGGAGGCAAATTTGCTCCTCTGGGAGGTATTTTTGCCTCCCAGGGAGCTAAATTTGCTCCCTCGTATATATCTTTATGAGTAAACCTAACCTAACGTAAACTTTTACATTTGATATTTAATACACCTGTGCCTTAGGACAGTTGCTAGGCAATAAAGCTAAAAAAGTGATGGAGCTTGATCATATGAGCCTTAAAACAGTTTTTCATTGATTTCTCAAGAACGACGTGACAAAAATATAATCGCCACGCCAATTTTTTAGAAAACCATGTTCTGAACAACTGAAGTACTTCAATTTAACTGTCCACTATATTTACGGTACCGTCCAATCGCAAAACGTTTCAAAGGGGCAAAGTTGCCTCCCTGAGGGTCAAATTTGCTTCCCCATGTGATCAGTTTACATGTAAAAGCATTAGGGAGGCAAAAATAGTCCTCTGGACCTGACTGTAATATTTTTTGTGGTTTTCACGCGGGAGAATGTTACAATTCAACCTAACCTATTATATGTAGTACTCTGAAAGCCGTGAGTTTTTCGAGTCCGAGAGCCATTTGGCCTAGACATAGCGAAACTTCGTCCTAAATTACCGTTAATGAGTTGCTTGGATTTGGAATTTTCGAGTAAAATCTGTATTCAAAAAATAAATATTGACATTATAATAACCCTCAACTTCAAGTACCTACAGACTATTTGCCGCATTTTTCAGCGAGAGAGCACGATGATATAGGTGTCTTACATTCGAATCCACATACACTACACACTGACCAATATGTGGTTTGCAAATATATATATATATGATTTTGAATTCGCAATTTTGGTCCTAATACGCCTACTACAGTAGATGAAGTAATTGGTGTCAGATGATATTACACTACTGCAGGCTATGCTTAATGATTGGAGTACAAAATTTACTTATTTGGCTTTAATGATAGTTTTCCGACAGGAGCATATACATATGTATGTAGTGTTAGTCTTTGCTTAAAAATTAACGTGGACTAAAGTGAGCCTTGCCTGGATTTGATGGCTCCACACGGTTCCAATTCAGGTCCCAAATCCTCTAAACTCTGTGGAACAAGTAAATTGCAGTGTAAGGGAAGTTATTTGTCCCTGCTCTGGCTATCTATTGCGTTTAATTCCAAGTTCCCATATCGGATACTAATACTATGCATGTACAAATGAGAGGGAAGTTGAGTGGCTCTCCTGGTCCTCCTTGAGCCGAGTTCTGATTAAATCAGCAGAGTTTCCATACTTATTCTGATGAGGCGTTCTGGGAAGGAGGATCCCCTCTCGTAAAGTAAAAATGATGATGGTGATGATTTGATTTTAAAAGCTATCACTTCTCTTCCCCACAGTAAACACTTCTGCCTCACAAAGGGAAGTTTATTCATGGGCTTTTTTGGGGCCTAATGTATGTGGAAGTAAGTCCCGGAATGGCTGGCCCATAATAGGCTGGAAGACAAGAGGAGCTCTATACCTGCCCATCCCTTTGTTCCATTGTCTTCCTTTTAATTTCAATGGTCTCAAGTGTTGTCAGTTCTTATCCGGGCTCCTCCATGATAGTGATAGGGATAAGGACTTTCTCCAGCCCTACAGCGGCCTCGTCCAGCCAGCCAGCCAGCCAGCCAGCCAGCCCGCTCTCTCCCAGAATTTTAATTCTCCTCTCCCTGAGATTAATGCTCCTGATCTCCATAATAATATTTCTTTTCCCTTATCCGCTCCAGAATGGAGTCAGGTTCTAATGGGGTTTTATAGGGAGCGGCCGAGGAGGCGATTACGCCGGTAATAGATATTACGCCCAAAGTCAGGGAGACGGGACACTTGGGGAAACTACCTTCCTTACTAAGCTCTAAACGGGAGGCCTAAAGATATACGTAGCCGTTCCCTAGGACACAAGGTCTTGTCCTCATATTGGCAAATTGAGCTCCGTAAATTTACACTTCTACTCAATTGAGGTGTATCTTATTTGATATCTGGCCATAACCGATAACTATTAGCCGATAACCCGAAACAAGGTGTCATTCAATTTCACAAGCAGGACATATTACGGTCTACAAAGAAAGGTCAGAGTTGTGAAGGAGCGAGAGACCAAGCTTTATTTCAGTTGAATGTTTAATACGATCGAATACAAGGAACTCTAGCCTTCCTCAGGTAACGGTAGCCAACGTAACTGAACTCAATGTTATAAAGTATGCTTAAACTCCTGTTTTATTACAAGACGCTAGGAGCATGTAATAGAATCCCTTTTAAAAGTAGTTCAAAAGCTACATGGCCTAAAGGTCAACACTCAGCTCTCAGTAGGACGCAACCGGAGGAAGTTAACATCAATGGAAAGTGGAGTTCTATACCTATGTATTTCAAAAATGTACCCCAATCACCTGAGATGAGGGAGGCCGCCCAAATATTCTTCCTCCTGACCCGTAGCTTTGCTCCCTCTGCGTAATAATAATTCTGAATCCCATAAATTACGCTCCCTGTCCCTCAATTTATATTGGGCCCGTCCCCGTCCGCCCGTTCTCAGACGGGATCCCCCTAATGTTCCGGATCCCTGCCCAAGAGCCTCCTACATGGAGGGCGGGCTTCCGAGTCTCCGGACCTGCCGTCGTAGTAGTGATGAATTATGGAGTGGACGTAAATTGTCTGTCTGGTCCTGTTGACTGGGATTTTATACACTCCTCCTCCTCTCTGTTGATCCTTTTCACTTTCCGAGTCACTCGTCTTATCTTCCGCTCCTTGACTGGTCAGGCCTCCCTTTCCCCTGATGAATAATTGAAAGAGCAATTCATGCCGCAATTGAGTATGATTTGCGTCAGAGGGTTCTGATAAATGGGCCCTCTCCGCCGCCCAGCCCCCCTCCACTACTTATATTGTTTTAGGCCCCGGCAGCAGGGGCCTAAGCCGGGCCCCATTTCCGAGCTCCAGCAGCAGTTGCAAATCTTTCCAGATCAATGTGCGTTCTTTGAAGAGTTAGGCCTGGTGCGGATGTGCTGTAGAAAGTCTGAGAACTAGGACTCCCGGCACCCAGCCAGCCTTTCTCTCTTCGATCCCGCATTTCTCCAGAACCAGGACCCAGCTCAGTCCTCCTCCGCGCCTCAGCCTGCACAGAGTCTTCTGCCGACCTCCTCTGGACCTCTCTGCCTACAACCTCCGGGAGGCCGCTCTAGTCATAACTCATAATGAGCCCCTTGAAGCCCTCTACGGACCATCACCGAGTTCCCGAGTAAAGTGGAAGTGTTGGGACAGGGGAGGGCCCTTAAGGACGCAGAGGCCCTCTAGTCCTTCAAAAGGAGGAGAGGGAGGGATCTTTAGTACTTTGGAAGGACCCGGGCCCATTGACAGGTTGGATGGAGCTGTAAGAGCGAGGAAGTGGCAGGTTGGAGTCGTAATTGGGCCCGAGAGACGCATTCTCTGAGAAGACACTTGGCAATTGGTAGGCGCGTCAAGTGACGGGCCTAAACTTTCGGGGAAGGGAAAGTGTTGTGCGGGGAGGGAAAGGACATGGGCCGTGTTTGAGGCGGATCCTGAATCCTGACCAGGATCCAAAGGGGAACTCTCGGAAGCCTGGCCTCTGCGGTAGGTAGCCGCCTTTCTTCCTCTCCGTCTCTCCCAATAACCTATAAATTATGCATGTAACTAGATTTAGTATTCGGTTCTCGAGAAACGGGAAGACTTTAAAGTTATGGAGTGGAGGAGTATTACTTTGAGCTGGGCTCCTTCCACAATCCTCTTCAAGTTCCGCAAGGGCTGAGCTGAATCCTGAAACAAGTGACTGGCTAGCTGTCTGTGGACCTACGGCTTAGACGGATATAGCTTCCTCTGATAAAAATATGGATTTTACAGAAGTCCAAGTCGTTAACTCAGTTGAATAAGGCTCAGCTCAGCCTAGCCTACAACTGTGAGGTCTGACTAAGTTGGGTTAGGTTTTGACGACAATGAGGACATTTTATCCACTGAGTGTTATAGTTCATCCGGTAAAGTAAACCCAAAACTTTAAGCCTCCATGTTTACATGGATTAGAAGGTTAGGACCCGTTCCGGACATCTTAGGACTCTCCACGCTGATCATTTCCCAGCAAATCCTGTAGTCAGTTTCTTAGCCCATTGCGGCTCCGGCGCCCTAAGCCCCTAACACCCCGTTCCGATTTACAAGAGCCTCAATTGGGCATACAATATGCGGTTTTCATATTTGAGCGTCTTGAGCCCGCCGGATCTTGCCTAGACTCACACTCCATTCACGTTTCAGGTTCACAGCTTCGGCTCCTTGTAGAGTCTAAGGCCCGCCGGAGCCAACTTCTTTCTCTACCACAACAAATCAGTTCAAGTGGAAGACCCGGAGCTTAGTTGAGCTATTCAAGGTAGGAAAGACGGCGGGTAGTTCCTTACGGCGGCTGGGCTAGGAAGATCCTAGTATACGGGTCACTGGGCTCAGGCAGAGCTATTTTCCCACTTAATGCACTTCGGAGTCACAGGTTTCGGAATAGACTTAATTTGAAATGGAATATTTGGAATAAGAGCTCTTACTGAATTCTAAGAGCTATTATGCGCTCAAATGCCCTAAGCTGAGTTAGCGAGGCAATTATTTTACATTCTACCGTATTTCCATAACCTTTAAGGTTATGGATGGTATATTTAATGCTTATATGCTGTGATTACTTTCATAGAAATTGTGCCATCAATGGACTTATGTAAACGGTAATATCATATAATATCTAGCCACTTCTACTGGAGATTCAATTATTTTTAAACTCAGTCGCATTTGTTTTAAATGAAATATTTAATACCAGTCCTTAAATGGGGTTCCTATTCAGAGTGTCATTAATTTAAATTGGCTCTCTCTTTAAATCAAGTATTACAGAATTGTCGGCACATTGAGTAGCCTGTAGTACCTTCTGAACTTTCCATTTGTGCTGCTAGATATATTCTGCAGGTAGGCCTTTGCATTATATTTTGATGGGAGCTTAGGGTCCTAGACTGTATTTGTCTTCAGCCGTGGTTCCGCCAGTTAGCTAATTAGGAATTAGACCGTCCTGAGAGGCGGTGCCCATTTTGTGCTCGCCTGGAAGTGTAGGTCCTAGTAGGTTGATAATAGTAACGATAAGTGCGTAACTAAGCCCCTTGTTTTCACAAAAGAGGGAAGCTGGCTAGAGCCAAAAGGAAATCTGATGTGGGGAAGGAATTTTTGGGCCCGTTCATTAGTAGGACGGAGCTGGTTCCTTTATGTCTTGCTAGACTAAGCTCCTTCATCAAGTTACTCGCCAAGCGGGCCCGTATCCATTTTTTAGAACCTTCTCTTGGACTCTCTCCCACTCCCACTTTCTCTCCCTATTCAGAACAATCCGGGCCTCTCTCTGGTTCCTTGTAGAGAGACGGATGGGGATGGATGTGGGAAGATGATCCAGCCTCCCCAAATCCATTTCTTTTCCCAGACTGCTAATTCTTTCTCTGCCTATTAAATTAGTTCTTTTGTGTGGGGCTTAGGCATTAGGGACCGGGCAGGGAGGAGGCGGAGTGCGTATCCTATTATCCAGCCCGAGATGGGAAATGGGAGCCTGAATGATGGACGGGGATGATGATGATGAGCATGATGGGAGTCCTTCCTTCGAATTAATACATACATACGTTTGGGCGGAGGGATCGGGCTTTCTCCGGACAGGACTACTGGGGAGCCCTATATTTTTCCAATGATCGGAACAGGACTTAAATCGGTCATCTAATCCTACATAACCTACGTACATTATCCCTATAGTAGGAAGCCGTTCCGAATGAGAAGGCCAGAATTGGTCTCGTCTTGGAATCCGAATCTGTATTTCTAATACTCTACATACTGAGCTTTCTCTTTCTTCAAGTGTACTCACTCAGAGTTGGGCTTGAGCTTCGCTTGGATTCCCTACAGGATCAAATTGATCAGGCGGAATTTTTACTTTAATTAAGCTAGGATTGGATTTGGAATGTACTGTAATTGGTACAATTTTTGACACGTCGGACATACATGAATTATGCTAAATACCAGTTAAAAACTGACTTTACCAGTAGTAGTTGGAATGGCTCGACTTGGTATAGGAGTTAAGACATGCAAATTCGGCTACGTATGCCATTATTTTATGGAACTGCCTGATCAATTGAGCAAGTGTAATAAAGACATACTTTACGTTCACTCAAACACAATTTTGTGTCAACTCTATGCTAAGTTGTCAATTTTGTTTTCAAAAACAGGCATATATACATAGCCTACAGATTTTATTGAAAGATGTAAAAGCACAGGGATTAATTAAGTTTTCTGGAGGGTTATGGATCAGTTTAGCTATCAAGCTACTTTTGTTTGCATTAAGCTAGGTTAGGCCTGACCACAAAATAAATGTTATAGGTTGAGTTTCAATTGCGAAAAGATTTAGGTTAGGTTCATAGTGCGTTGAGAGTTAGATTAGTTTGGAATACACGGAGTTAGGTTAGGTTATGTTTGAACTACATTTAAAAGTATGATTTATTCCGCAGAGTCGTATAGTTTCCTTCATAGAAAATCATATTTATTTTGTGGTTGTAAGATCGGGAATCTGTCGGAAAGAGGCCGGGCCTCGTAGTGGTCACTAATTATAGTAATGATCCCTTCCCTTTGTCATCCCAGAGACTTGGGCCAGGACATGTTTCCAAACATTGTCTCCTGAGCCTTGGACAGAATGGAGGATAACTGTCCCGGCCTCAATCCCATCCTTCCTTCTTCCCACCCGGAGCTCGGGCCTATTTTTTATTTTGTCCACCCGAACCCACTCATGTAATGCTATTAGTGACCATAATGGATAGGGGTTTAATTCTCTAAGTTGATTACATTGCCCACATTCCGGGACCCGGACCAGAACCACGCTTTGGGAGACTACTGGATTTGTAGCCGGCCCACGCCATATTTTCTCCTGCTCTTTGACATAAGTATGTATAGGAACTGAATGGAGATCGAGAAGCTCCTGCCATTTTCATATAAATGCCCGGGACGAAAGGCCGGGTCAAATCCTAATCTCTCTCTCCGCCTTGTTACGACGTAACAAAGAGGAAGGCTGGGATCCGTTTTAGCCTTCGTTACAAAATGAGCCCCTCCTTTTATTTAATTATAGTTATTTTATGTGGCTCCAGCTTTTACGCATCCGCACTCTCCAATTCGCCCAAAGTCTCTCATCTCGATTCAGCAGGAGCCTATTATGCGTTATATATGAGCCTAGAGTAACAAGGACTGAAATAGGACGCTGGGCCGGGCCGAACTGCGGAGAGCGTTTCGCAGGTCTTTGTGCCACTTTGAGCAGCATAGTACAACTGAATCGGAAATGGGAACTACCATGGGCGACTAAGGCCTCATAAGGATCTCATATTTAAATTCGCGTCAAACTTAAGGAATTCTCAAGGAAGAAACGTCAAATGGAGCGGCGAGTTCATATTGTAAGTTGCCTGCATTTCTAGTCACTTTGGTTACATTAGCCTAAGTTAGGATGGACTACGAAAACTACTTCATACTTTTTCTGCTACATGTATATTTGATTATGCAGCATTAGATAGAAGTGTTTACAATTTAAAGCCTCCAATTCGTATGAAATCCTTGCCATCACCTTCAAAGTCAGGTTCCCGTGAAATAAGACTTTGAACTACTAAGACTCTCTATGCAGTCGGATTCCAGACTGACTATTTACATTTCCGAGCCTTATGCTCCAAGGACTGTGTGCTTAAGCTGGGAACTGAGTCCAAAGTCCGAGACCCGTGTAGTGGATCAATCCTCTCTGGGCATGCCGGGGTAGTTCAAGCCTGGAAATGGAGCCCGGAAGGAAGTACATAAAGTAAATCAAAGTCATATTTATGATCCGCATGCTAACTTACTTCCTCCTCCGCCTCCCCCTCTTTTTGGCAACCACCAAACCATATCATATTTATTCCAGTAATAATCTTTCGTAGGGCTACGGGTCGGCTAGACAGGCCTACGCAGTCCTACTCATTCTACTGACCTCCTTTTCAGCTGCGGAGCCGGCGTCTCAGCCCTATGCTAGCCATGGAGCTATGGATGGATACTGTACGGGAACAGGTTGTGTCTCCGAGTCCATTAATGCCTTTTTGAGGAGAGGGGGCTCGAGGGTGAGAATGGAAGGATTGATGGTAGAGTCTGTTGCGGTTCTGGGCGTGGTAGGGAGAAAGGGCCGGGGTCCCGAACTCAATACCCCCCAAAGGCCTTTCTACAGGTTAGGCTGGCTGGCCGAGTCTTCAATTTTGGAACGGGACGCCCTCTCTAAATAATTGTGTATTCATTAAAGACATTACACTCACTTTTCCATATGAACATGTCGAGATGTCGAGGGAGGGGAGCCATGGAAGCCCCCCTCACTACACCATGTCCATCCATTGTCCTGTCAGGGGACAATGACGTCCCATTCCGCCCTTCCCATTGTCCTCAGCTGGACTAGGCTCTCAGCTCGGATCAATGGGCCACAAAAATGAACTCAAGGGATATCTCTCATTCAATTTAATTACGAGCTCTATTGATTAGGAAACTAATTTGTTGGGGCCCGTACTTAACAAAGCTAACAAAATAATGACTTCTGCGTTGAGAAGAAAATGCTCCTATTCTTCTCCATATAACTGACTCACCAGCCTTAGAAACTGCAAAGGCAAGGCTTTGAAAACTATGAAAGCCGCCTAAAGGTCCCCACCATTATTAGAGACTAACGAAATGTACGTGGAGATATGTTCATGATTTTAGCGAGAAACTCTTATGGATCCCTGGGGCTGGTATATGCAGATCACCTTCGAATTCTGGAATAAAAAGGTCTCAAGCGTGACTGATAATGCCATCCCTAAATATTCAAGACCATAGTACAAGTAATCTCGACCTATGTGAGCCCATAACCAGGGTGATATGTCAGCCTATCATAAAATATCCATAGCTATGGTATACATATACTCCTAACTTGCACAAACAACCTGATTCGAAAATAAAGGGAGGGAGTTTAACAACAAAAAAGTTTGACAGGGCCGCGCCCATATATCGGACTGTAAGCTCCCAATATGATTATCATTATATGTGCATAGAGTCCATAGGAACTACTATCCATAGTTTATCATTTGGCTTACCTTGTCCTAGACTTGTCTGGTTTGGGACGTAAGGGGCGTGGGAGAGAAAGTCGGCCTTTTCTGGTGCCAGTGAAAGTTAATAGGGATCCGTCGGCATGGCGGAGCGGAGGCCGAGGCTGCATCAAGTTTGCTCTTCACGGCGGAAATGGTGACATAAATCTCTATTGTTTTCACGTCGTTTCATTCCGAGACACGCGTCCTTGGCCAGGGCCAGAACTTAGGCGGAGGAAAGTATTATTTTGGGACCAGGGACTTTCCCTGACGAGGTGGCGGCGGGAGGAGAAAAGAATACATATGTGCGGATTGAGCCAGGGAGTCCGGATGAGTGGCTGGGAAGGGCCTGGGGAAGGAGGCTCTTGAATCCCAGAAACAATGTCTTCCTTAGGCCAGTTTAGTGGGGCCAAGTGCGAGGGGGAACTACAAGGATTTCAGAGGGCAGAGCGACATGTGGAGGGCATTCCGGATCTTTTGGACCCGGCAATACCGGCGGCAGGGCCTTGAACGGAACTCTTAGAACAATATAGATGGTTTTGGAAGAATGCAAATTCCAATGCCTCACCTTAGGTAAATGTTCAATTAGGTTAGCCCTGTTAGGCTAAATTTTTGACCTAACATTAATTGGAGTAGAAATTAGGTTAGCCTTGGATTACAAACAAAGAATTTGTTTCGCTGAAAGCTAGAGTTATTCGCGTTTGTCAAAAGTTATTTTTTTTAAACAAAACTTGCACCCATCAATCTTAGTGCCATTAATTCTGTCATATCATACCGTAGATACGATGAAACGTGTGGAAAATATTGTGTCCAAAAAAATTTATTTTTTAAATTGACCTGGATGGAAGAAGGGCTAAATTAATCGCTACTGACTTTGTCCCTTGATTCAGCCTACGAATTATTTTCATATACGGCATAAAATCAATTGAGCTTGCAAAGAAATTACTGATCTACCATTTTACTGTACATACATTCGTATATTTCTAGTCCACCTTTGATTTCATTCTTTTATAACGTGTTTATAGAACTGATACCAGATTGAAAAGATACAAAAATGCCCAGTCGAAATACTTTATAAATCGGTGGGTAATAAGCTATGGTGCTATCTCTAAAGCAGTAATATCTTGTCCAAGCCATTGCACGTTCTAATAAGAGGAAATGTTTCTATTTTGTTTTACCCAAAGTATGGGCCGGTTGAAAACCTCAGGAACGCTCCTTGTGGTTCTCGATTATATTTATTGTCGGGTTTCGAGGGGAAACTCCCGGAATCCCCTCTTCTGTCTGCTCCACAACATCGAATCCAAGCACATTCATTCATAGGCATTGGAAGAGAGGCATCCCTTTTTATGATACGGACACCATTCTGAACTCAAATGCCACTTTGTTTCAGGCATACGGGCTCCAGCGGTTCCTGGATCCAAATTAGACTCTTATTTACAAATAGATGAGCCGAGAAATAAACTTTTATAACAGTCCTCATGCTATGCATGCCTTTGCATCTGGGATTCCGCGGATTCTGGATAGTAGCTAAGGAGTGCGCTAGTACCTACTTACTTTTATGTCGTGGGCTTCAATAATTTGACGGATAGGACTCAAACAATTGTAGGGGAACATCCCATTTACGCTATGCTATAAATCTGAATAATAATTATAACAACTATATCAAAGCCTGCAGAAGTAAGCATACATGGGGCTTGGGCGGTGACGATTGGCATTTATTACAAAGTATCCAGTGTGGACATCTAAGATTGCTTCTGAGCTCTGCAACTAATATTTGCCGGGAGACTTGGTTCACTTTTTGATCAGTCAAGGATTTTAGAAGTAATCTTCCCGAGTTTATATTGCCTGTACCGCACAAGTTTTGGGAAAAATTCAATCATTACGCGCCGGAATAAAGTATTTTACCCCGAAATTAAGAATTCAAATAATCAACTTATTTAGTTGAGTTGTGCTCAGGTTCGATTGTATTAATGCCAACTTAGTTAGATAATGGTGCTGGATTAGAGCGACTTAGATTAGCTTAGCCTTGGACCAAGACGAACTCATTCGACTGAACGCTATGTTTTGTCCTCATAAAGGTTTTCCCCGTCTCTAAAAAGTTAGGGAGTCCATAAAATGTGATTTAGACACAAGGTTCAGGTTGACAGTGCCGGAATCAGTTGGCAGGCCTCAAGTGGGCCTCCCAGCCTCGGCTCCAGAGTTATGTCCCCCCTGATGGGCCCCACACCATTCGAATGGGAATATAGGCGTCCCCCAAAATGAGCCCTGGATTTTGTGATTCGGGTCGGGTCCGGCGGAATGACATAAGAGGAGTAGTCGTAGTCTCAATTCACACAGTCCTAGCCCATTAGGTCGGGGCTCCTATGTGGACGGAATAGAGAGAGCTGTGGCTGGGACCCGGAATCGATCTGTTGGTGGCCTGAAGCCGTAGACCACTCGCCAATTCCCGTTCTTAAAGTGAAAAGTCCGCCTCTGTCATCACTCCAGATGCTGAGGCGGAAACAATGGGCTCGACGGAGGCCTAATATTATTAGGAGCTGGAGTGCTATTGAGCCTACTAGGGCCATTTCCCAGCCCGCTGGTCGCGGTGAGTAAATGGAGGAAATGATCCGGGTCCCCCAGTCCCTGCTCCAGAAACGAATAGTTGAGGAACTTTTATTCATTATAATATCCCGCCCCAAGCTCTTCTAAAAAACTAACTGGGAGCCCTTCTGAGGGAACGGCCGAGTATTGATTCGGACTTCTTCCCACGACAGATCTAGTCCAGAGTCCGAGGCCGTATTGTCGGAGAGGAGGCTTCGGAATGGGGAACTTTCTCCGGAGTCCGATGGAGTGATTCCAGCCAAAATATGGCCTCTGGCTGGGAGTCAAGGAGCTTAGGCGGGGCTCAAGGGCCCGGCCTCGCTGGAACATTCATCATTCATCTCCAAAATGATTTTTGGGCAGTTTGGTCCCGCCACTACTCTACAATGAGGGTCTATTAGCGGGAAGGCGGAGGCCAAGAGGGAAAACTAATGAGGAATCCGGTTCTGCCTGGCCCCGGACAATGTACCTTCGTTATCTGTTCCAGACTCAGGGCCACGGAGCCAGATGGGATCTCAAACTAGCCTCACTTCCACCAAGGAGGAGGCCAAGGGAAAGAGCACAGGCAGGGGCGTCCCCAGGAACCGCCTCAACCTCTCTCACAAAATAATATTACCCCAAAATCCCTGTATTCTTAAAACACTCCTTAGGCCCAACTTGGAAAGCTCAACGGCGGGACTTTAAAACGTTTTTCTATTTTCATACTACAACTTGAACTGGAGCAAACTTAACCTAACTTAACTTAATATCGGCAAACTTGCCTAACTTGACATTGCCAAAGTCAGGCCAACCTACTTTAACATGATCAAAGCAAGCCCAAGGTAACTTAATATATGTAGGTACTACAATAGTCAAAGCTGACATAACCTAACTCAACACAGGTGAACCTAACCGTATTTTGAAAATTCATCCTAATTAACCAAGTCAAATCTCAGTTCAGCTTAGTCGAACTATGAAATGTCAGGCGACCATAGACCATAGTTAAATAGTTAAAATTAGAATTAAATGACCGTAAATGGATCCTTTGAAAGTCCTTTGGGCCCTTAAAAATCCCCGAAAACTGGCCCCGAGTACAAACAGGGACTCCAGAAATGGGAGCCTGGGCACGCCGGATTAGAGCGGGCATGACTGCAAGGGCGTGCGGAAACCTACATCATCATCCCTTCCACCCAAAAGTGAAAACTGACAGAGTGAGAGGCCCAAGTCGACTCTGCATCATTCATTGGAGGGAGCCAGCAGCCCGCAGAAAAGTTGGAGTTTTCTCCTTTCTTGTCCCTCATCATGCTCCCACATTGTAGTGAGGATAACTTACTCCGACTTTAAAGAAAAACGAAATTCAAAAAAGTTTCCGGACTCGAGACAGGGAGGTGGTGGGGGTGGGTTGGTATGAGGCTGGGCCTAGTAATTTTCTAATCCGTATACCAAAGCCCAATTTACATCCAGGCAGGCTCCATAGGTAGTAGGCACGTACATTGAGGAACTATGTCTAGGGCCCACACAGGATCGAAAATGAGAAGAGAGCTAGGAGGCTGGCTGGTGGGGCCGGGCGTAATAGGAGCCTAAAAGTTTTTGATGGTGATGAAAGTGATTAATTAAGATTATCCCTTGTACTCCCATGATTGAACTATTTTTATTAGAAAAGTCGGAATACAGGAACAGGCCTCACGAGCCAGGCAGGCAGGCCTGTATCAACACAAATTTACTCTGACCTCGAATCCTATTCCCTATCCATACTGCTTTACGCCTGCACGAACTATCCGGGCACAGTCCAAAATGTTACAACCTTAATTCACAGGTCCCATTTAACAAAGCTAAAACATAGTGACGTCTGGTATAGTGAATCTTGAGTCTGCTCAGGACTAACTGGCGTCAGAGGTAAAACTTAACAGCTAACCACAAGGAACCTAGACGAGAAAAGGAAACGATAATCTAAGCTTTCAGAGAACATGAAAATTACATGATTTCGTGAGCAGTACAATTAAGCATTTTAAGCCGGAATTCGGTATTTCTTAGGTTTTAAGAGTATACAAGAAATGTGTATTCCATATGACGTGGGCATTATGACCCAGTTACGTTTAGCAGTAAATAAAAAATAATACGGGTTAACCTCAGGATTCGGACAGTTTTACCCACGCCGAATCCAGTTAGGCATATTGCGGTTGATCGGTTTATATTTGTGGACACGTGTGCTAATTTGCATACAGCCTACCAAATCAGCAAAAGCCTACGTGGACTAAGTTTGACTTGAACTTGGAGTCCTGAGCTCCATACAATACAGACTCTCTCCAGGATTGACGTACACTTGCCACAACGCCACCCCTGCAGTTAATTACCTTGTTCCTGACCTGTCAGCAAAAGGCCTGTATACTGTAATTTAAAACCTAAAAATGTGTTTTGGACAGGATAAACTCGCTCTCTGCAATGCAAACCTAACCTAACTTTATTTAATCTAAGAGCAGTACCTTAATCTAACCGTAACGACTTGAACTTAATATTTTCTACTGAAAACGAATATTTTATCGGGACGAGTTCCGCGTGAGAGAGGGAACTGTTTATCTTATCCCGCTGCGTCCTAGGCCTCAACTTTCTCATCAGCCCCTAGCGAGCTCATTTGAGCGGATTTAGGATGTTGGATCATTGGCAAGGTGTGATGTTCTCACGCTGGGCCCTCTCAACCACTTATGACAGGGTGGTTGCCTGGCTCCCATATGCCAGAACTCTGTAATCAGGTCCCCACATTCCGAGAAGAAGGTTGGACTGGCTCCTGGATTTCCATAAATTGAGACCCGCCAACTTCTCACCCGCAACTCAACTTCGGACCCCGGAGCTCCTTAGCCGAATTAAATTCCGAAACCCCCAAAACCACGAGCTCCTTCCGCAATTTCAGAACCCTCCAAAAGTCCCGTATATTATTTAATATAAAAGCCCGAACAGCCCTTTCTTTCCCTCGGCCTTGTTAGAGGAGTACTAAGGGACGGCGGAGCCAATTTAAAACAGGCTGGTCCATTATATACATACGCCTTAGTAAATTTGGGGAAAAATTGAGAAAAAAACTTTTTCTTTTTCAGACTCAAACTTTTTGGTAGGCATGTGGGAGCCGGGTGAAAGTTGGAGCATACGGGGAGGGAAGGCCCACCGTTAAACGGACCCGTCGGAACTCGGTAGTAAGTAAAAATATATATTTTATCTCTGTGGATCCGGGGAGGGAGGGAGGGAGGGGCTCATTGTAGTCCATGAACCCGGCCTACCTCCACACACTTATAGATACGGGCTCACTTCCTTCTCCTCCTTTCACTCTAATTCATTGGAGTCCGGATCTCCCCATGGAATTCTTCTTTTAATTCCTATTTCATTTCCCTTTCTTCCGCTGGCTCTGAGCAGGAGACGGGAACAGGTTCCAGAGCCAACCTTCTCTTTGCCCAGTGATTATATTGACGCAATACGCTCCGCCTCGGCGGAAATGCACGGAAATAATTAAGAGCTCCTCTCTTCCGGAATAACTATACAGGTACAGGGAGTACGGACCCTGGTCCGGGCCAGACAAGTTACTCATTCTAATACGCCGGATTTGATATCACAATTATGCCCTCATATTACCCTATAATGGTACATATAGGCCCCAACAAAATCACGAGTGTTGTTGGAACTTATGAGGGGGCTTGTATTTTTCACATCTTAAAATAAACATTTACGACGCTATTAGTCCATCTATTATAAAATAAATATTGCTTCCCACCCTGATCACAGCCCGTAATTGGAATTTTAAGTCATTTCTAAGTCGCCGGTAGTAGAATAAATTGTACCATTGGAAAGATCATCGAACTCGGTTCTAGAACCACCCTTCAGCTGGAAGTGAAGTATTGGATGTGAGTATGAAATTTTGAATTGATTAAATTGAACTTCCCACTCTTACCAGTCCGTATTCCGTATGCATCCTGCCCATTCGGCCAAACAACCTGCAAACATGTAAGTACACATAATTGTAGATGTTGTGAATGCTGCCCCTCCATTGTGTCTAAATGCGCCTAGCATCGGACATCGGACTTGTCGTTAAAGGATCATGAAAGGCATTCCCTGTCATCACGTCGTCGGATTTATTTGCTGCCGAAAGTTAGCATGGTTGGGGATACTTTGTGTGGGAAAGACTAGGCTTGGTGATTATGCCTGAATGGCGGCGGGTCAATCCTGAGCTGTTGAATGAATAGTGATTGAGTTTATTATCCTTGTCGCCTTTGGAGGATCCGTTGGTAGGAGGAGGACGTGAAGCCATGTGGACGGAATTATGATCCTCTTCCTTTTCCCATCATGGTTTGCCTTCTTGGTCTTCCCCCTTCCCTCCGTACATATACTCTGTAGGAGCATTTATGTCCGTAGTCTCCTATTGGATGGAGGAGGGATGCCCATGGGCGGGTGGCCTCCGAGAAAACTATTGATTGAGGAAGGGAAAGGACGGGACTGTGATCATCTCCTATTATTCTGACATCTGAGGCAAAGAACTTCACTCACAAGGGAAAGGCACTTTTCTCCTCTGCTTCCTAAGTAGGACCAACGACCAGGCAGGCTCCCTTATCATCCGCAACCCGCCACACCGACTTGGACTCCTCTCTCCCTCTAAGCACTTCGGAATTGCCTTTCACACCATTTACTAGGCTAGGGACCCATTTCCTCATACGCCCTATATGCACTATGCACTTCTCCACCACTATGTGGTATCTACTACTATGTAGAACCAAACAATGTATAGGTACGCCAACACCTTTCTACCAATTTTGGATCCTAGCAGGCATGAATAGCATTATCCTTGGTTCCTTTCCAAAATACATACATTGGCAATAGCAGACTCTGCTCGTCTGCATTATGGCATTATTACTAGTACGAAGCGATAAACGAAACGGGCTATTTCGTAGGCAAACCTAATCCAACACAAGATAATCTACAGACATCTTTCAACAGGAACTTTGATGAATACGGCCTTATATTTATACGTTTGAAGCTATAATTTATATTTTTATGTGGCTATTACTTTTAATTATTATTCCATTATTAGGATAAAGTACTCTAACTCTCACTCCTTTACTTTCAAAGTCATACCGTAATATTGTAAAATTGTATGATATCATTATGCATTTTATTTCATTGAATAACCTGGTAAACAATTTCGTCCCGGTAAAAAATTTGATTAACCTACAACGGAACATCCGAATCATAAGTCGTTAGTTGTGTTAAGGCTAGGTTTGATTGATTTAAGCCGAACCTATTTAGTTAAATTACTGATGTTTGATTGGATAGTTAGGAGGTAAGATTTATGTTACAAAAGTGGTAAACGGCAATATTTACGAATACGACTTGGCGAATAGAAATGCCCAGATTTGGAAAATAAAATAAAGTATGGCAAAATAGTCAAGTTGTTGGCGAATTATTTTTAAGCCTGACAAAGTGGCGAAAGCAAAAAGTTGTAAGTACTAAAAACTAACAAAAATGAAGTTCTTTTTCTGAATTAAAAAAATTATTTTCCTTTGAAAACTATGCTTTTTCGACATGAAGAATACACATTCTCGTTGAATCTATATCCTTGTGGTGGGAATTATTTTCATTGCTCACAGAGCAAAAGATAAAGGTTGTTTAGACTGGATGAGGTTAGAATTGGCTAGCATTGTAGGGTTATTTTAATGGTTCTGAGAAAAGCTAGGAATTTTAATATTTTTAAAGCTTTACAAAAAATCCCCCCCATATAGTTCTTTCTTGTCATGATTGAAGAGTCCCAAATAATCCTGGTATGTCTAAATTGTAGAACCCGGGAAGTTGGAAATCAATCTTTTGGGCCCGCCCCGGCGGGGACCGGGTTCATTGGAACGTGTGGAGTGGTCCGAGGGAGATCCTTCCTTGTTGTACTTTCCGTCTGGTCCAAGGCTCAGGTCCAGCCTCACCATCTGTGTTTCCATTAGAAGGGACAACAAAGGGGATTGAGGGACTCAAAGTTTCTCCCTTTGAGGCCGGGCTGGGCGGGAGGTTGAAGGCTGGATTATTTGGGATTTCTTCCCGATGGCGGGACTCTCCGTAAGGGCTCCGTTATCTCTCTTTACACCCTTCCCCTCCGCCCAGCCTCACACTTCATCTGCTCCACAATAGGAAAAGTTTGGAGTCGGGACTTCGGACCTCGGACTCGGGTCCTTGGAGACAGTCCGGCCCTCAATAGCCCTTCCCCAAACTTGGAGACCTTGGAATCAGGCCCTATTATGTATGTGGATGGCGTTGGGATGAGGACCCCGAGCTCGGGAACTCAAGGAAGAACAAGGCGGAGTTCTGCCAGCGTCTTCAAAGAGAATTGGGCTCAGGAGTCCAACCGCCGGTCCTGCTCCCGACAAGCCCGCCTCAAGCACAAACTAAAAAGTCGGAAAACAAGGTGATCCAGCCTTATCTTCAGTGTCACAGGCTCCTAACTCAGGGATTCCGACTCCTGAGCTCGGCTCTCCTTAACTTTAATGAAACGATGGGACCTCAATTTAGCCGGAGGAACTTGTGGAAGGTTCAATTATTTACAAGGCTCAAGGGCCAACGCCTGGATATTCAGTTGTTAAATTAAGGGGGAAACCAATTTTGCGCCGGCAAAAGTATGATATATAGATTTTACTTCAAAATGCAAAGTATTTACAAGCCGCTAATTTAGTTTCAGCCTGATTAGGGACACTTACTTTTGCATTAAATGCTTAATGCTTAATGTGCCTACAAAAGCCTTTCGTAACAAGGGAACGTCGACGGCACGAAAAATACGAGCCCAATTAAAGGTACAGTATACAATGTTGGCTTTCCCTTAAGTCAGGTTATAGTGTACCAGGTTAGATTATGTCACGCATCAGTCCACCGGATTAGGTTAGGTTACAGTGTATCAGGCTAGGTTAGGTTAGGTTAGTGTACCAGGTTAGGTTAGGTTATGTTACAGTGTACCAGGCTATGTTAGGTTAGGTTACAGTGTACCAGGCTATGTCAGGTTAGGTTACAGTGTACCAGGGTAGGTTAGGTTAGGTTACAGTGTACCAGGCTAAGTTAGGTTAGGTTAGTGTACCAGGCTAGGTTAGGTTATGTTAAAGTGTACCAGGCTATGTTAGGTTAGGTTACAGTGTACCAGGCAATGTATGGTTAGGTTACAGTGTACCAGGCTATGTCAGGTTAGGTTACAGTGTACCAGGCTAGGTTAGGTTAGGTTACAGTGTACCAGGCTATGTTAGGTTAGGTTACAGTGTACCAGGCTCTGGTTAGGTTACAGTGTACCAGGCTATGTCTGGTTAGGTTACAGCGTACCAGGTTATGTCTGGTTAGGTCACACCAGGCTATGTCTGGTTAGGTTACAGTGTACCAGGCTATGCTAGGTTATGTTACAGTGTACCAGGCTATGTTAGGTTATGTTACAGTGTACCAGGCTATGTCAGGTTAGGTTACAGTGTACCAGGCTAAGTTAGGTTAGGTTAGTGTACCAGGCTATGTTAGGTTAGGTTACAGTGTACCAGGCAATGTCTGGTTAGGTTACAGTGTACCAGGCTATGTCAGGTTAGGTTACAGTGTACCAGGCTATGTCTGGTTAGGTTACACTGTACCAGGCTATGTTAGGTTATGTTACAGTGTACCAGGCTATGTCAGGTTAGGTTACAGTGTACCAGGCTAAGTTAGGTTAGGTTAGTGTACCAGGCTAGGTTAGGTTAGGTTACAGCGCACCGCAGTTTAGGCTAGGGTGGGTGAAGTGTACCAGGTTAGTTTAAGTTAAGTTAACGAAGGTCACAGTGAACTAGGTTAGTCTTTGTTCGGTTGCAGTTTACCATGGGTAAGGTTACAGTGTAAACAATTTTAGGTTAGGTTGGCGTTTTTCTTTCTTAAACTTTATATTGCGGACTCTTGAAGCCAATTTTCCATCAGAAGAAGCCATGCCGAAGTCATTGGAAAGAGAAGCCTGGACGGGTCAAGGAGGTCCGAGTCCCGGGAGCTGTGATGGAGCCCCGAGAATAAAATGTGGTGTTCAAGTGTCCCAATTTAGTGGGACGAGGGATGGACGGAGAAAGTTCTGGTTCCTCTCGAGTCGTCTATCTATAGCGGACGGAGGGAGTCCGCAGATAGGAACTGAGCTTGAAATTGACTTTGAACAAGGGCCTAACCGACTGAGGATGAGACGACGAGCCCGGCGACAAGGGCTTCAAATGGTTTACAAAAGGGAAATAAATGTGGAGAAAGAGTTGAGGCGGCGGCGGGAAAATGTTTGGATGAAGAATTTTGACAGGAGCCTCTGTTCCGTCCCTCCCAAACGGGAAAGGAATGCTGATGCGTAGGGAAGGACCATATGGAGGAACTTTCCAGCCCGAAAACGGGAGTCCTAGTCCAGGCACACATACATAGATAGATACTACGTAGTGGGAGCCATGTACGCCCTTCCGCGGCTACAAGCCATTCCAAATAAAAAAGTATGGAGCTTCACTTTGTCTGTTGACTTGCTCTCCGACTCACTCCGTCAGCCTCTTTCTCCACAAAAAAGAATCCTCCCGCTACTTACTTTCTACATACTAAGGCACAAAGCCCTTCATTTTAGGCATATTTTTTCAACCATATTTCCTACTGGGCACAGAAACTTCGGTGCCTGTCCCCGGCCTTCCTTATCCTTCACATCTCTACTGAATCATTGTATAAGGGAGCGGAAGGAACGAGTTGGGTGTCTCGTAAGACGGATTCGGAGAAAGGGACACGACTTAACTGTATTTAGATCATACGGCTTAAAGCATCTAACTAAATACTCACTTTTGATCTTTACATTTAGTTTGAAGGGGCAGTTATAAATCGAAACTAGCGTGAGCAAGCTTCTTTCGCTGTAACACTGTAAATTTCTCACTAAAAAAAGATCAGCTATTTTGATAATTAAAAATAATAGTGACAAAATTGGACGTCTACGTTTTCTATCTAGGGACAGACGGACAGACAGACAGACATACCCAACTGTTCCCATAAGTGACTTAACGGCCATTGATAATGCGTTAAAACTTGGAGCTTCTTCAGCGTCGGAAGCATAATTGGCGAGTATGTACGGGCGCGGACCTTATGAAAACTACAGACTTATGACTATAAATGCATGTAATGTTGACTATCCTCAAACACTAATATACTGGCTACAAGAGCAACACTATCTCTTGAAACTAACCTAACATAACCTGATCTAGCTTTAACTCACTTTGTTTTAGCATTGTGAGCGATGAAAGTAATTTTGTTTCAGCGAGTATCCAGTGAGTCACGATGTATTTAGTTACAGAGCTTAGAAGACTGACTAAACTGTATCATTAGTGTCAGGTGGAATACCCCCGACGTGGACGAAGTATAATCAAATTAGATTGAAAATGGATTCAGTGACATAAATTCGTTATTTTGAGTTCCCGTTAAAGAGCATCGGAGCCTGGCTCCCCTCCTATCTAATATCTCATAAAATGCATATATTAAAGAGTGAGGGTGTAATCGGATTTCGGGCCCATCTTAGGACTGCCTGGGAAATACGTAGTGGGCCCTCATAATTACTATCTCAGTATCCCTCTTGATGAGCCTTCCCTAGGAACTTTTTGACTTGAGCGTTTACTGAATTTAATTTTGCCAACTTTTGTTTGATAGAGGAGTCCTACGTAGGGTCCCTTTATTATAATATTATACAGAGGGATTGAAATTGTTTCACAGAGTTGAGTCTGCCCAGTTCAAATACATAAGTCATTCTCCTAATACAAGGGAGGGAGAAAGTTGGGTGAGAAGAAGGGGAAGGAACTCGTCCCTCAGACCATCTTCACTTCCCAGCTTCCTATACGCTCCTCTTTAATTTATACTTTCTTTTTTCAAAAAGTTCTTCCCGCCCCATCATGCAATATACTCCCACTTTTCTTCATTTCCTTCCCACTTCTTCCTAACTTGAGTCACTAACTTACAGTAGTAGATTGCTTAAGGTGAGCGGCTTAATAACTTCGTCCTTTTATTTGGTACTACTTGGCCGGTTGGGGAAAATACCTTTTCCTTCTTTCATTCTTCATTCATTGTTTTCGTTCAGCGGTATTAACTAGATTTTTGGGATCCAAACCTAACCTAACTTTTTACAGTAGAACCCTCACCTAAATTTTTTGTAGTCAAAATCCACTCTATTACAACTCTGTTGTAGTCCAAACCTAACTTAAAATAACGTTTAGGCAGGCCAAATCTATACACAATTTTTCCTCGTACAAGTTTATCCTGGACGAGTTTTTTAAGCCCAAACCTAACCTAAACTACTTTTTTAGTCAAGTCCAAACTTAACTTAACTTGTTGTAGTCCAGATTCTACCGGATTTTTTCGTAGTCCAAAGTCCGGAACTTCTGCAAACTAACTATTTGTAGGTAAAGCATAACGTAACTTTTTGAAATCCAATCCTAAGCTAAGTTTTTTTGTAATCCAGACCTAACCTAACCTTTTTGTATTCAAAACCTAACCTAACTTCGTTGTCTTCGAAACCTAACCTAACTTTAGTATTTCGAACCAAACGTAATCAAACTTTTTCCGTCCCCAAATAATTCATGATACATTTGAAGCAATGACTTTCTTGAAAGGAAGCTCATATACCGACTTGGCTATAGGCCCGTCAGTAATTACTTTTGAGTCCCGGATGAAGGATCAGGCTCATTAAAGGGAGGCTGGGTAAAAAGGCTGGCATAGTTTGGAGTGTGGACTAGGTGAGTCGATAATTTGATTCTGATTGTCTTTGATGTCTCTGAAGATTGATAGGGAAGAGGACAAGGTGGGGAATCCGAGGTTTACGTTACATTGACTCCCCCTCCTTCCCCTACACAAAGTTCTCCTAATATTACACGTTAAATGCTGATGAAATCTGGTTCGGAGACTAGGCGGGAGACGATCAATAGTTGGTTTTTTGGGAGTCCTTCCGCCGAGAGAGGAACTATGACATGGGCTCCTAATGGATGGTCCTCTTCCCCGCCCACCCTCACGTCTCCCCTTTGTCTTCAGCCGGCCAAAAACTTTATCCAACCTTATTATTACTCTCTTGACGTTGGGGAAAGGAGTGATAAGGGAGAGGGATAAGCTTCCATCTCCCCAATTCCTACCAGGACCACCAAATACTTCAGAAAACCCGGCGTATTGGGACAGAGTCCCTTAAGGGGTCTCCATTGAGCGGCTCTCAGCAAGGCTGGCCAAACCTGGGCATTTTTATGGGTACCAGATTTTAATGTTTCTTTTTATTTTAACCTATGGAAATATTTAAGCTGTAGAATCACTTCTACTATTTCTGATTCCGGAAATTACTACCGTTTACGAGTTAAAATTATACAATCTATATACGCGTTTTTGTAGTAGATTATTCATCGTAGTATTAACTCTTTAAGACGCCCAAAAGTTAGATGTTACTCAATTTGAAAGGACGTCGCAGAGGTAGAAAATTAAGTAAAACGCCTATATACTTGTTCCAATCCATATACAATGAAATAAGAATTCTACATAAATTGATCGACTGATAATGGAAGTACTAGGCTACATTACATTTAGCACCACCAGCTGACTAAATATCTAAATAGCACGTAATCAAGGACGAGGAACGCAAATAAATACTTTCTGAGAATCAGCATTTATTTAAGGCCAGAAAGTGTATTTATTTAGATGAAAGAGCGGTAAGTCTACGTATATGCATTTAGTTGGCTTTGGAAAATTGGTATTTTAGATCCATTCTGTTATCTTTGGTTAAACTGATAACTTGTATGTGCTCATAGCATATGATAGGTCGATTATCCCAGATCCAGAACTATTTGTAGGTTTCTAACTCTTGTATGTTGTATGGCTTCCTTACTCCACATTGTAGAATTTAATAACCTCGGTTTCGAATGTCAACAAGTTCGGTGAAAGTTCATCCTATGAGTATGCCAGTAGTATGCCAGGCATAAAATACTGTAATGCAGGTATTTCTGCAACGCACATAGTATTTTATTCATAATTTAACCCAATTTAGGAGTCCTTATCCTTATGATATGGCTCCTAAGGTAATTGTAAGTAAATCAGACCTGTCCTATCCTACTATCTGTATAGGCGTGATATGGGCAGGAATTCCATTGCCGGATCCAGCTGTCACATCCCATGAATCATTCCGAGTCCCTTTTTAATGATGTATGGTTAGTTTAACCCGGCCATCTCCTCTATCTACGTATGGATTGGGCTGCGGGGAGAAAGGCCGTGCTCAATTTTTCCTCTTTGGCTGAGTGAGAGGGCGGAATTGATGGGCGCCGAGCAGATTGTGAGCCGAAGGATATTTTCATGGATGTCATGTCAGGGCCCCGGCCGAACACAAAGGAATAAAAATAGACTCAACTTTTCTCTGAAGTTATGTGCCAGGACCAAGTTGGGGCTCTGGGCTGACTCTGGAAGGCCTAATAAGTGATGGGATCCGAATTCCGGGGGCCCGGCCTCCCTCGTCCGCCGGGGCCTCGGAAATGTCCTACCCGATTTCCCCATAAATTATACCTGTTAGATTTTTAGAGGGTGTTGAGGGAGGCCGGGCTGGAGCCGTCTGAAGGTCTGCGGAAGAAGGAAGGATTATTACCATGTGAGACACTAAATCTTCCTCCAATCTAATCCTCCTCCGCGGGGCGTTGTCCCCTTCCTTTAAATTACTTTTAAATGGGGAGCCCTGAATTCTAATGTCGGGATCTATAGGGAAAATCTTCCCTATTCACACACCTAAAACCCCTGTTCTCCGCCTTTCACGCTTTAGCCCTTTGAAGCCGAAAGTCTTTAACATTGGACGGCTGGCGTCTAAGGATACTTTAGGGGAAGTTTTGGATTGTGAGGATGGCCTAGTTGAGAATATACATGGAAGAGGAAAATACTTTGAACCAGCTTTTTAATCATGTTCTTTGATTTCGTTCGACTTATCTTTAATGACGCTGAGATTAATGCAAACTTTAGACTTATAAATCACGCTCCAAAATAAAACTGAGCTACTAAGTTAAACTAAGCTAATACTAGACCAAACCTAAACAAGCCTGTACACTAGCATATAACGAATCTTGACGCAAACCTGCCCAACAACGTAGCCTGACATAAGCAATACCAGTCTAACCTGACCTAACCTATATGCTATATCAGACTCTATAAACCTAACCTAAACCGGCGTGCTAGCCCAATCTTAAACTATTGATCAAGGAAAATAACTTTCATACCGAAAACCATCTTTTTTTTTTAATTCCAAAAGTCAATCCTGTTTTTAATTGCCACACAATGGATGATTATTGATAATGATTATTAATTGGCACGTATAGTTACGTTGTAAGAATATTTTAATTTAAGCGTAAGTTATAACTAGTTAGGCAAGACTGTCTGAATACAGGAGCCTGGCCTCAACGAGATCCTTGCTATGTATTAGAGCCTTCGAGAGGCCCCAAATAAGGGCTTTGGTTGGCTTAGCTGGAGTCTTATTTACTTATTAGACGGCACGCTCCGCTGTAAAATTCAAAAACCCTCCTTCCTCTAAAACCCAAATTTGTTTCCGTTCCCCGTAAGGAGGGGCATATAATCATATCCCACCATTCTCCACGTAGTAACCTAGCCAGCCCATAGGCTTTATTTGGAGGGCTAAGCCTAACACGATGATTAAGTTCCATAAATGGTATCATAAGATGATGACTTTATACCCAGCATCATGAAACACAAGCCCTAAGCCGCCTAATGCAATAAGAAAGTTGGTGTATAGCCAAAGAGGGGCCCGCTTTCTTTCTCTGGCCCTTAGAGAAAGTCCTTACAACCTTATTATAGGCCTAGACGGAATAAAGAGCCTAGTTTGGAACTCGGGAAAAGCTCAAGTGGCTCTCCATATAAAAAAGCAATTACCCACATTTCTTTTCAAGCTCTAAATTTAATTCTAGGGGTCTTAAATCAATGTACCTGTACACAGCCCCATACGACTCTGTCCACATTTACAGCTACACCTTTTCATCCCAGCAATATTACATGTCAAAGTTAACGAAATTAGATTGAAGTCGGGGTGGATATTTAGATTGAATTTGGCCTTTGAGCACTATTACGTTCATGAAATAAAAATTCAAAAGCGTAGCCGTGTAAGTGCTACTGTATGTTTGCTCTGGCTGCTATATTTTGCATTTTGACTCAAAAGATTCTGACTTCTGGTTAAAATAACTTACAAGGAAACTAACTGCATGGGCTGGTAAACTATTAAGACGTAACGAATCAACCTACCTTGTTATAGTAGTTACTAGCATAATTTAATGATTATTATTTAGACTCTTATCTGGTGTTTCCTAAACACTTTAGTCTAACCTAATATACGCCTCAATACTACTGTAAGATACAATCGGATCTACTGGAGGAATATTTGAAGCAAAAGTATAATAAAAAATAAAAAAGTATTACAATACTAAACGAAAATGCTTAATTTATCAATTACTTTAAAGATCTGCTGGCTTTTGACGATTCTCATGCCCCAATTTACTAACATTATTGGGCCGTGGAATACAGATTATTATAGAGTTGTCTATATTGTTGCCTCAATTTACAAAATTAAAGTCCGTAATGTTGTAAACAGCTTGTAGTACTTTTCCGGCGCTAGTTGCCTTTGGCCACTTGGTACATACTGGCGTGCCCAATTGAGCTGGGGCCGCAGAACTGATCCTGCCATTCTCACGCAGGCTTAACTGAATGACCAGATATTTGTTGAGGAGCATTTGAGCCTCTTGTGGTGGTGGTCTGGCCTGGCTCTCAAGGAAGCTCCTCGGTTCTTAATATTCGGAGAAAGGATCCATGCCCATACAGGCCGTGGAAAGGTTTACTAGGTATTTTCTCAAAAACTTGAGAGTTCCGGAGCTCCACTTTATATTCTTACAATTCCGAGCCCGTTCTCCCGCTTTTGTCTTATCAAAGTCCACTTGATTGAGGCTTGGGAGGCCGGGAAGGAATAAAAGTTCGTAGGTCCCTTCATGTTTTTATACTGGGGCCAGGCCTGATGGAAAGATAGTTGGATCTTTAGGATCTGCATTCAGGCCCTTCCCTGTACATAGTGTGAGAAAGATGAGATTAGGATCCCGGGAAGGCCGGCTGAATGAGGAGGGAAGTGAGTGGCTGTATAGGCTAGGCCCCGCATTAGGCGGGGTTATGGGGCAGGACCATAATAAGGCTTGGAGGGCCTACATGGAAATGGTTACCAGTCGCTGAGCGAATACGTGATGATTCGGCTAGGGAAAGAGTGTAAAAATGATTTGGAAGCTACGGGAAGAAACGCAGGGAAAATGCAGGAGTTTGAAGGGGAAAGGGAGCCAGGGCCGCCCTTAGGCCCCGGGAGATCCGCCCAGGGTACGTATGGGGCGTCAAGATCAATTTCCCTGCTTGAAATTATAATCCAAACGTTGTTTCTAATTGTAGCCCAACTAATATTTCTGGAACCTTGTTCTGAAATAATAATCAGTCTAACGCGCATGTTTATGTAAATAGCGCTTTATTGACGACATTGTTTGTTTTCAGTGTAACAGTTTGCAGTGTACTTTGAGATCGGAGTGTGTTTTTCAAGCTCGCTAAATTAACATATACCTACCGTTAACATTAACGCCGTTTAGAATTCGACAATTCAATGTGACTGTAATCCACCGTTAAAAATACATGTATACTTTTTTTAAATACAAAAGCCTGGAATCTAAGCGGTATCATTTTTGTGTGTAAAAGGGCGTCGGGCCAAAGGTAGATGGGGAGTTCTTGCATGGTTGGGAAAAGATGCTGGAGCCGACCTTGGCTGGAAGGGAAGAGTCTTAGTGATTTTAGAAGATTTGTTGGGTTTGGCCTATAACTCATGTCATATCTGGAGATATTACTGGGGACTGGGGGTGATTCATGTGTCTTGGCAAGCCAGGAGGATGTTTCCTTTGTTCAGAGGCCAACAAACCGATTCGGGGAAGAGGGTTAGGCCAGTAGTAGTAGTAGTGGAAGGAGATCCCGTTCCAGGATTCCCCGCAAGTCCCTTTGATACATTGGAGATTTGCTTAGAGAGAAAGGGTAGGAGGATTCCTTTATCTCCTTCTCGGATCCATCACTTCCTATTCTCTCCATTTCATCTGCTAAAATATAAAGGGGCTCCCCGGCCCTCCACTCACTACTCTCCGGCCTATCACTAAGAGAGTCCATTTCTCAAATGGAGGGCCCGCCAACGTGCCCCACGTCTCCACCCCACCTTCCTCCCACCCTCATTAGGGAACATCATATGGGCCCATTTATCCTCTACTCTCCCTTTCCACAACCTCCAGTATCCACGGCATGGCACCTTCACACCAAACAAGCGGTCCTGGGGAACGCCAAGATGTGGCACACTAGAAGGTCAACTAACGCTAACAGTAGCACGCCTTACATTTCCTGTCGTACTGCTCTGGCCTTGACAGCTTCCGCTTCTAGTGCCTGGCCTCATAATTTCTTCCATTACTTCCTTCTCATCCTCTGACTTACTTTTACTTTTAGTTTCTTACTTCTTTCTTGTCTTAGTACTTTGATTCCATTTACTTCTTTCCTATCTTAGTAGCTCTATTTTCTCCTTTTCCACTCTTGCCTTTTTAGACCAAAAGATCTTATGGGATGGTCATACGGGAAATTCCTCCACTCAGTCCGTGTGCAATCAAGAGTAATTAGAAGTTTCGGCAATGCTTCATTGCGCTCTATTACACTAAGTATCGTATAACGAAAACAATACCACGCTTCACAAATTCTAAATCTACAAAGCCTTTCACCTATGTCTAGGCGTATCGCGGGAGGCCAAATAGTGGGCATGTCTCTCATGAAATAAGACTAATCAAGTTTAATTCTTAAGAGCAATCTAGAAAGTATGATGGTTCGAGTATACAAATAAAACTTGGATTATATGTAAACTCAAATTACACAACGGACAGTATACACAATTTTGTAGAATCTTCTTTAGTACCTATCTAAACTCGAACCACGTTAAGCGCCCCATTAAAGAACTTTTAGAATTTACAAACCAATGACGCATTAAGAAAATTTCAAAACACAAGAATTTGATACATTTTCTCAGAACTAAATGAACTGTGTACAACTTCAACGGTTAAACTGTCATACTAACTCTTCTAACATAACCTACTAAGTCCATACTCACTTAAGATCTGCTCCCTGGTTCAACTCATTTAGGAATTAAATACACATACATAAAGTGCATGGTTCCATATTCTGCTTCTGGAACAAACGTTTTATTCTCTAACTGTCAGTTTTCTAAGGCTTGTATGAATTTTAATTGCTCTATGTACACCCACTATTTTGTTTAAAACTGCTGAAAACAAGTTTTTAAACTTATAGCCGTATTGCCATAGTTCCATGTTGTGCGCTTTCACGTTCTTGCCTTTCGTTAAATGCCTCACCTTACAGCTTTAGGTTTTTTTTTTCTCGTTTCCTGCCTTACTTCTTTCCGTAGACTTGTATATGTGCCTAACATTCATGTTCCTTTACTGTTTTACATTCCTTGGATTACTGCCTTTTTCATTAGTGCCTTCCGTCACTATTCTTGCCCTACTGCCTTCCTTCTTTATTGTCTTCTTTTACACTACTTGCCTTACTGCTTGCTTTGTTTAGTGTCCGCTTAACATTTCGGGTCTTCCAACTATTCAAAAGGCTTTAGAACGTTCGTTTCAGTTCTTGCCTTCCACCATTTTTCACAGCCTTATTGTTTTCCATTACACTTCTTGCCTTCTTGCCTTCCTTGATACTTTTACCCTACTACCTTCCTGCCTTCATTGGCACTTTTACCCTACTACCTTCCTGCCTTCATTGGCACTTTTACCCTACTACCTTCCTGCCATCCTTTGAACTTCGTTCATGGCTGCCTTCTTTCCTTCCCATTCACTTCATACCTTGCAGTTGTTGCGCCTTCTTTTGCCTTTCTAGCTTTTAAGCCTTGCAGAAAAGTTGTGCCTTTTTTCTGATTGCATGTCTTGCCCTCTGCCTTCCTGCCGTACCTTAAAAGTCATGGATTCCTGCTTGAGGAATTGAGGAAGGGAAACAGTGTACTCTGTATAGGTAGGTACTTGACTCTGAATGTGGACAGCCCGTGCCAGAACTGCCTGTTGAGAGTCGTGGAGGACGGTCTTCAAATCTGGTTGTCCTTATGAGGCTGGGAATGAGTTTTCTTGGGTTGTGTTGTGTCGAAGAGGGTGAGAGTGGATCCTTTTACTGTTTCCTTAATTGGATGCACGTTCCTGCTCCATGAGGACTCTAAGCGTGGAATGGTGAAAGTCCTTTGGTAACCATAACATTGTGTCTCCACCTGATGAGGAACCATTCCGCCCTCCCTCCTTCAACATTAGGGGAGTAATGAGTTAAGTATAAGTATAAATTTGAGTACACTCCGGCCTCCCCCTCTCTCCCTCTGAACATGTACTCAAAGTTTGTCCAAAGTCCTGCTGTGAATATGTAATGAGGAGGCCCGGAATTGGAAGCCCAGATCACACTCCCGGACTTGGTCGGGGAAGAGAATGGGACAATACTAATATCAGGCCGCCGCCCTATTACTTAGCCCTCCCCGAGACCCTTCCCCATGACTTCTCATTTACCTTGACTTTCTCCCATTAGACTGGCCTACGCTATCTCTCAGTCTCCCCGTGCTTCGGAGCACAATTTACAGGAGGGATAGACTTCCTCGGCGACAAAGGGCCTCCCTTCCCTATATTTAGCTTATACAGAGGACCGAATTTGGATCCGACCTGAAAAACTTCACAAATTGGATTCCAATTCCCAGTTTTCCTTCCACTACGTCAATTGTGGCCTGTATGGCCTGTAACAAAATTAGTGCTTTTTCTAAACGTAAAAGTCTCTGTAAGCTTCGCTAGACGCCATCCAGAGTGTATGATTGATAAATACTACAAACTGGAGAGGTCAAAGGAACACTTCAATCCCGTTTGTTCCAATGTAAAATGTCCACCCAGGTCAAAGATACCTATGGAATTTTGCGACGGCTCAATTCACATACAAGCCGCATTAGCAACTGACCACATGCATGAGTAGTACTGGAGACGGATGGATGGTTCGTATTAGGCTGCTCTAGGCCTCCAAGCCCTGACAAGAGTAGGCGGACCCACCAGGCAGGCCGTCCATAGTCCATGGTATCCGATAACTTTGAGAGGGGACGACAGTCGTTATCCCTGACTCTTTCCTCCATCCCAAATTAAATTTACATCCATAAATACCAATTACCCGCCAGTAGTAGGGCCGAGGGCCTGGGCTCCCGCCTCCTCGCCCGGCCCTTCCCATAATTGAACCATTTGACCTCGGCTGGGTAGGTCCCAGGCCCGGCCACAACCGCCTTCGTCCCACGGTTCCCCGCCCCCATTACCATTCCTCAAATACTAATGCCGGGGCCCGGGTGTCAAGGACCCCGTTATTTAGGAGCGGGCGGGAGTCGAAGGACAGGCCCCCGCCTACGGCATACCCCTCCGTCCAGAGCCCGGATTCCTCAATCATTTGATTTCATAGGGCGGGAAGGGCTCGTGCCAGGGCATTAATAACCTTCGCCTCGAGTACATTTAGTAGAGAGGAAGGAGAGGGACCCAATGGCTTCTTCACCTCGGGCCCCGGCCCCAATTGGCACCTCGCCAGCCCTTGGCTGCCTAGCCCTCTCCCCACCTATTATCTTAGGGCCCGGACTCTCTCCATGCATAAATAGCCAGGTGGTTCGGGCCGCAGAAAAAACCAATTTTTCCCCACTTTCCCCAAATATGCGAGTCCCCTGCCAAGAGCCAGGAATCAAACTAGTAGTCTCCAGTCCTCCCATTTATTGTCCACATAAATATGGGCTTCTAGAAAGCGTAAATGGTTTCCAAGGAGGGCTCCGATTCCCCTCCGCCTTCCCCACGGAATGAATTACATTATTCTCGAGTTGGGCCTTGTCACGTGGGCACGGACTCACCTTCCTCAGGTCCCTGGATCTCTGGGACCGGAAAAAGATTTAAGGGCGGGGATGACGTGAGAGGAAATAAGGAAATCCTCATTATTCTACATCTCCTGTCTTCCTATGGGAGGGAAATCCAGGCTCCTGTCCCGGGTCTCTCTCTCCCACCTACCCAATTACAATTATAAATACTAGGAGGTTCTTTTCTGTAGGGATCTGGAAGGAATTACTCGAGCCCTCCTGCTCATTTATCTCCCTTGCCAACATTGGGTTTCTTTTCTCTATACAGGACAAGTGGACTTTCCCGGAGAAAGTAAAAGATGGAGCGGAATAAATTGGTTTTTGTAGGCCAAATCTAACCCAACCTGACGCAATGTACAGTAACAATAGCATTGTAACTTAACATAATGGGGCTCATATAACCATACCTATTCCTTATTCAATAGAATTAAAGACTGTGAACTCGAATCTAGTATTTCCCGGTGAAAGCAAGTGAAAGTTGTCCAACTAATTAAAAACTACGAACAAATAGGACCTAAACTTACCCGCAGATCATAAGTAGCTTTTGTGCTACCCGCCGTCTAATTATAAACACTATCAACACATAGGCTCAGAAATGTATTATTACTCTAACATTTTTAAAATTAAAGCGGCTTAAAATATCAATTTCTTTAGCCCTCGGAATGCCAGCCAAAACCGCTGTGGCAGAGGCAAAACACAATCCACGACTACTACACAATAAAGCCAGAGTCCTAGCAAGTCACAGTTTTATGCTACACATAAAACCATGCATACTCCGAACATTAATGCGAGATGAGAGAGTTTGGTGCATGTACTTTAGTTGATACAACTATGCATCTGTAGTATTCCATGTGGTACTGGGCCTATAGCATAGAAGCTGGGCTCCCGACCCGAATGGGCTCAATAATGTAGTTTAGAGCATAAATTAGGCGGGGGTCCGTATTTGCATAACTTTCCTATAAACATGAGTATCACCATTCTGATCTGGCATCCGCCGTTTGGGCTCTTAGCTCCCGAGTCCCTCTAGCCCTAAGAACAAGTTATAAGTTATGCTGCCCCGGCCAGAGACCGAGGACTAAGAAGTAAGATTAAGGCCCCTGCACACGACTCTCCGGCTCCGGCCATTTATTTTCTAGCTTTTATTAGGCCTGTCAACCCAGGAATAGTGGAGGAGGCCGGAGAGAAAGGGGTCCTTCCCAGCGTGAATTACTTCCATTTCCGGTCCCTGGATCTTTAGCCGGACCTTCCGCCTCGCCGCTGGTCTCCCCGACTCCTCGTCCCATTCTAGGTCCTTCCCCGGGTTGGGCTAGAAACATTTAGAGGAAGATTAAAAAGCTTATCAGTGGACTTAACAGGAATTAAATGATCATGTGAATAGATAGGGCTGAACTAGGTTTCGGAGTAAATGGAAGCGGGAACAGAGGAGCGGAGGCGGGGGCTCCGTTTCACTCAACAATAGGAACCGGGCGGATGGGTTTAATTATGGGCCTACTTGTAGTCAAAACAAGGGAGAAGGACTAATTACGGGAGCCCCAATTAGAAAGCTGGAGGCCTAGGCCCAAGTCTTATTTTTTAAACAAAGGCTTTTTACCTACGTAGTACCATTACATCCGCCTCGTTGAGGAGGATTAAGTTACACCCTTCTCCTTTAATTAAAATAATACTTTGGATTCCGTTACCCCTCTCATCGTCTGGGAGCTCAGGAGGAGGCCAGCCTGGGCCTGTCAGAATGCTGGATAATGGAGGTTTTAAAATCACTGAGCAAGCAGGAGGGGTCCTACAGTAGGCTGCTTCGAGCGTCCAAGTATTTATATGAAAACGTCTTAATGGATACTGCCTACACTTTTCAGTTGCTAAGTTAGGGTTCTACGTTCTACATATCATATTGCAGATTGTTTAGGAAATTAGACAGTGAATAATGATTGGTCTCTTTGGGAGTTCAGTTCATCAATGCATTTCATATTGAAACCCATTTTTATTACATCTTGCTTATGGTGGGATCTATCTGTAAATCAAAATTTTATGCTCTTTCCAGTGGTGCAATTTGTTTTATATTATATCGTGTAGAAATTGGGTAAAGATCGAAATTCAATATATTTGCTTCCCATTTGGTTTCTCATATATTTTATTTCCATTTTGAAGTATTTTTTCTTCTACGAGTCCCATTCTAAAACTTGTTGGACTATTGGGATATGGCTTTAAAGCCAACCTTTAACAAGAAGCAAATTAATACATTTCAGTATGCAATTTTGCACTGATTGAATTCTGCAATCCAAACTGACCAGTCAGTATGCATGATGTACACTTCCCTAAACATACTACTGCACAATATAGCAGTGTGTTATATAATTATTTTAAAGGCGGCTCCGGCATAGTTCCAGAGCTGAACGGGGTCGGTGCCTAAATAGATTCTGACCTGAGTCCCATGTAGCCTATTGGGCTGGGCGCGTATTGAATTGGAAGAGGGCGGAAGTGGGTATCTTTAGTGACTCAGGCCTGAGTGTCATTGGAAGAGGAAATCAGACGTAGTCCGAGACAGGAAACTAATTCACTCATTCCTCCTTTCCTTGAGCGGTCGGAGGTCCGGGCCATATTTAAGTCTGGAATTAGGTGAGCCGTGGAAGGCCAAAGCCCAAATCCTCCCGGAAAACGCTTTAAATAACATCAAAGCTCTCAACTTGTTCCCTGGGAACTGTACGAGGAATATGGAGAAACCAATATTATTCTAGGTCTGTGGACTAGTAGGGGAGGGGAAGAGTGATCCTCCGCCACAACATTAGCTCTAGCTCGCTTTCACTCTCAAGGATCCGAGGTCTGAGGTCCAAGGCATAAGAAAGTTCTATTCTATTGATTTCTGGGCGGGCCGGGGCTGCCTAGGATAATAAGGCTGAGTTCCCCTACAGCCCTAAACTTCAGGACCCGGCCTACTGGACTGACCAGAAGGACTCTTGAGATGAAAAATAATATTAAGTAGGGGCCTCGGCCAAGGGCCTCCAGAAGTCAGAGAGAACAAGTAGAACAACACCTAAGTCAATTTAGGGAGAGAACGGTACCATGCACTTGCTAAGCCAAATACTGTCCAAATGTCAGTCAACGCTCTTACTTGTTTGGAGACGGAAAGTAGCTTAATAGGCTTAAAAGAAGCCTGTCCATTTAGCTCAGTCTGGATAGAGTGCAGGCCTAAATTGTCCAGCAATTTTGCTATCTTAGCCTTCCGATCCAAAGAGGAACTTATTGTGCTGTATTTCTTCTTTTGTTGCCAATACGGAGTCGCATGTTCGAGAGCCAAAGAATGGGAAAGCCCGACGGGAAGGATTATGTACACGGTGTGTCTAGTATTATATAGAATCGCTTGTGTAGAATTATGGCCGCTAGGTGTGCACAATGGATTAGACATAACCCCAAAGCAGTACATAGATCTAC
>JAQFZY010000197.1:0-40646 GCA_034696285.1 Hypogastrura burkilli
GGGCCCAACGTTGCTTAACTTCAGTGATCGGACGAGAACTGGTGCTTTCAACGTGGTATGGCCCTTGCCGAAGGAGCATGTTCTCCAACTCAACCTAGATTCACCTCCATGCATTCAGCCCTATCTTCCAGAGGTTCCTTTCCTTCACCTGTAGCCTGTAGCATGCGCTTTTGCCTACAGTTTTTAAAACAATAGCAACATATATAGATTTTAATAAATGCCTTCAAATGTAAAGACAGGTTTTTATTAAGTAACCCTGAATTTTCTACTGTGTTACAATAATTATTAACAATGCTGTTCATGACATTCGAACTTCCGACGTTCCGCTTCTAAAATTGCAACGAAGTATATTCACTTTGGGGACAATTTTTTTTGGCTTGGTTGACCTTTTTAACACCAAAATATAATACTAAACCCATTATTCTGACATTTGTCTATGCAGGGTTTAAAGAATTGTCGCACATTTGTATCAGGCTTTAGCCACAGAAAATCATTTAAAGTGATTCTCATGTTTCTGAATACCTTCTGTTATTAAACCAACTAAATAAAATAATAACATTAAACATTTTATATTAATTTTGTGAAGTCTAAAATCATGGTATAATCTAGAAAAAGAGTACTTTAGCCTAATATGGTTTAATTTATTAAATATTTGCAGCTAGGATCGATATTTTTTAAGGGGTGGAACTACTATTAAGAGTTTACGAAATAGGTACCTATATCAAAAAGATGCTCTCTATTTACGAAATATAAATGAGCTTAATTAATTTGCTGCCTGGTGGATTTTTTACTGGATGGTAGCCTAGCCTAAAGTTGGCATTTGGAATGGGATGAGGCTAACGAAAATCCCCTTTGGTTTTTGCTTATGCAAATTTTAAACTTTGGCTTCTATCAGTATTACAGTAGAGGCCTGGCATTAGCATTTTAGCAGTCTTGAGTAACAGAATATCCTTCCTGTAATTAGAGACTAGCTCATTTCTGAGTTAGCAGTGTGGAGGAAGGTTTGTTTAGTCGTCGTCGTCGTCTTAAGACTTCTGTCAACTCAAGGCTTCCTCATCCCCATACAAAATTAAAAGCAGAGCAAAAACAATTGTCTTGCCTGTACTAAATAGAAGCAGCGGAAGTTAGTGCAAACAATGGAGTAAAGTTACAAGTTTAAGCTAGGCTCTAAGGCCGGGTTGTATGTAATCCTTCAAAGTTGACGTTCCCTCGTCGCAGTCATCGGCTCGCTGGAAAATCGTATAGGGAAGAAGTTGCTGACATTTTGATCTTTTGTTGATCTTAAGTTTCCGGCTCAGTAATCCTCCCTTAGAATCTCTGCCTAATTTCTAGAATGGCTAATTCCCTTGGTAGCTGGTGCACGTCACTCCAGTTGACGCGAGGGGCGAGCTTGTATAGCCTTTATGTCCTTCTCCTCCTTTTGGCCTATCTCCTCAATCAGTTGGACCGCTACGCGCTGGCTATTGTCACCAAGCCGCTGGCACAGGTAAGGCCAGAAAAAGGTCGGGGTCAAAGTTTTAGCCCCCAGAAAGAAAATTTATGAATCGGTATTTCAAATGTCGACATTTTCATACAGGGTTTTTAAATAGGGATATAGTAAATTTCCCCACAACTGTATTGGCGATTTGCGGGCATATTTGTAATGCTTATTGCAATTTGGATTTACGAAGGCATATTTAGAGGGTCAATCTTTGTAGAATTCTGTAAATCTTGTACATAGATGCTGTGGCCAATGGGCTACAAGACGTTTTTACCAATTCCAGTGTGTGAAATTCCTATTCCCATGAGCATAAAAATATCCCTGTCTCCAGAAATGGCCATCTGCTCAGTCTCCATTCACATTGATAGATGACACCAAGGAGTGTTAGACTCCGAGCGTTTGGGTTGAAAAGGTCAATGGAAATGAATGAGGCTGAGGCTCAAACTGTTACCAGTCATATTCATATCATCTGTGTATGTATCGTGTCTACTAAAATTAGATTAACAATAATGGTGCAGTTGCAGTTTGTCTCATTCTATTGGATTCATTATAGGCACTTCGATTTTTTTTGAAATAGGAAATTCATTATGGGGACAAAGGTTGCATGAAAAATGAAACTCTTTTGAGTACCGTGTCAAATCTGGAGTGTCTTAAATCATCTGCTCAAAATGAGTGAGTACTAAGTGAAGTCATTTGTAGATTTACCGAAACAGGGCTTGTAATTCTGTGCCCTAATTCTATGTAGATGTTTTGAAGCGGTGGACGGGAATGGGACTTCCGGCTGCAAGTGGGACTATACAGGAGAAGGATTTGACTATCAGATTCTGGCCGGACCCATTTTCATTATGATCTATACGCTGGCCGGCGTGCCGGTCGGGTTTGCCGCTGATGCCTATAACAGAAAGGTATTAGTTAATGACGATTTAAATATTTATTCGTCTGGCTTGTAACTTGATAATATGTGTAAAATTAAAATATAGCATTTACATGCAAGATATTTTTGATAGCTCGTATTGCTGTTCAGGATCCATGTATTCTCTTAGGTTCCACTTCTGGTTGAGTTAGAGCTTGAGCTATGCCAAATTATAGTAGGAGACAAAATGTGTTTTTTTTTTCGCAAATGAAGATCCACTCATTTGCATTCGCATTGCGCACTCCATTCCATTTGAATGGACACATCTTTCTGCCGATTACTAAACCCTGATGTTTTGTTATAGTAGCGCATGATTAACCAGCCTAAAAGCCTAGAGGAGCTGAGGCCGAAAATAAGACTAAGTTGCGTTGGGGTTGGGACACTTTGCGAGAGCAATTGAGCTATGGGGTTCGGTATGCGTACGGCTATTGCAATTTTACTGTTAGTAGCATACGGCTAATGCAAATGCACATTCTATTAAAAATGTCCTCTGTCAATAGCCTGAAATACCTAAATAGCCTCAAATGTCAATCAAGCTCATGCATTAAGGAATCTCGGGTGGGACAAAGAATCTAAGAATTCGAATAACAATTACACAAAGTACTAGGATTACTTTTACAAATTAATATTAAAGTCGCAGTAATTTGCACATTTATCTGACATGGAATACTTGTAATCCAACGTACAACACTTTACATGGATTACAGGTCTTGTTAGGCATCAGCGTGATCTTTTGGTCAGTCTGTACCGTCCTCTCAGGGTTCGTGAGCAATTACTGGGAGCTAGCCATCCTCAGATTTAGTCTTGGACTCGGGTGAGATATTTGGTGTTACAAACTCTAGCTAAGAAAATATATAAATCAAGAGAAGTATTTATCCAAACACAAAATTGTAGTCAGGCGGGCTGCACGCCGTTTGCCACGAGCCTGATTGCGGACTACTTTGCGGAGAACCTACGCGGAGCCGCCCTGGGCGTATATAACTGGGGGATCTATACGGGCTACTCCATGTCATTTGCTGTTGGGAACTTTATTACGGAGGCCAATATTAATGGACAGGTAAGCCTGAGGGACTTTATACGTGACATACGTGACGACCAAGACCAAACAATTTATCTGCAGATGATACACGTATAACGTTTCTGCTAGTAGTATTATATACTACCTCAAATAAATGACAAAGAGCCCGTGGGAGGAGATGGTGTCAAAAAGTAATTAAATTATCCGGACCGTAATTGAGGGAAATTGCATTGCCTGAGCCTGACATGGCTGCTGTACGAGTTGACTGTTGACGTTAATAATTAGTTAGGTAGTATACCTCTACCTACTCGTTATCTTCCATATGTTCCAGGGTTGGCGATGGACTTTCATTATTGCCGGCCTCCCCGGAATTGTCCTGGGCCTAGTAATCATACTAACCGTGAAAGAGCCAAAGCGGATGGAGGACAAGGGTCAAGGTTAGCCTAGATGAGGTGACTTGCTAGTGTCTAAATACTGAGGACCATGTTGGTTCCTATTCATATAGCCGATGCTACCAAAGATAAGAGCAAAATCAGCGGGAAACTACGAGAAATTTGCACAAGCTTCTTCCGACCCTCCGTTCTCCTGCTCTGTTTTGCGGGCTCAATTCGAGCTGCAGGTTCGTCTTGCAACTTCCACAAGAAGTTGATTCTATATTAAACCTTACATTTTGGCGCCCTTTCTGCAGCTGGATACGTATGGGCCTACAATACGCAGGTCTACTTTGAGGGGATTGGCCAGACCCGGTCCCAGATTGGGTTCTACATGTCCTGGATCCCGTTGGTGGCTGGGTCAATTGGTAAGTGCGCAAGCGGCTCCAGAATCAGTGCAAATAAGCTACTTTATTTTCATTCCAATAGGCGTCGTACTCGGCGGTTTCATCTCCGACAGATTCGTGAAGAAGGCAGGGCCAGACGGGCGGATCTGGGTTCTGATTGGAAGCCAGATCCTGGCCGCCCCATTCGCTGCCGGCGTTTTGCTCCTCCCACCGCCTTGGGCCTACATTTCTCTCATTCCAACGTGTATCATTGGTAAGCACAGCGTAGTAGGGAAAAGCAGCAAATTTCCGATGAGTTGGTCATTCACTTCTAAAAGCGACGTACCAATATGGGGACTTAACTCTCTTTTAGGCGAAATGTGGGTGGGTGTCACGCTGGCCGTCCTTATGGAGCTGGTTCCCACTGAAATCAAGACCACATCAGTGGCGGCCTACTTTTTCATTATTTCCAACATTGGCGGGAACATGCCGCTCATGGTTCCGGTCCTGCGACCACTCATCGAGAGCCTTGGCTACCTTCCAATCGATGCACTCAGGTGTAAGAATTTGCCTTCTTTTGGTTCTGTAGCGCGGTCAGTGGCGCAAAAGAAGCTCAAAATCCCAGCCTTGTCTTTGCTTTCATCTTTTATTAGGAAACTTAAATACAAAATCTTTGGGTAGGTTATTCTTAAAGTCACATGTAAACGAAAGAAGTGTTGAAGCAAAAAGTTCGTGTGAGTGATTTAGTTCCTATGTGTATGAAAACCTTACTTCTAACGAATATGCTTAAGCTAGACCTTAAAATCCATACATACGCTTGGTACTACTTACAGTTTGTATAGTTGTGGCAACATTCTTGAGTATTTGTCCAACCCAACGTGTTTAAAATTGCATTAGTAGAGTCATAGGCTCCACATAAATTGTCAATCGTAATATAGACACGCTCCTGATCCTCTACCCGGGTGAGTACGTGCTGGGCTCGGCCCTCTTCCTCCTCACGCTCTCTGTCTTGAAACGGGATATTGCTTATGTTCAGGTAAGGGACTTCCTTGAAAATTGTAAACTCAAAAAATAACCTCCCATGATCATACCACAATAGAACAGGGGGAATGAGTAATTGGATTAATTGCACTAACTCGGTTTTGCATAGACTCATTTACAAAGTATTGGATTGAAGGGAGTTCTTATAAAAGTGAGGGACGACCCTAAAGGGGAGAACCTTTGATTGTCGTCACCTAAATTGAGTGCCTTACGAATTACGCGTCCTTACAATAGAAATGAGCTCCTAAGGGGTTAACTTATGTTTCTTGAACTCTTCTCTCAATCTCAAAAGCTCAGCACCTCTCTTCTGTAGTAAGTGTGTGTGTGCCTGAAACGCATAGAAAAATAGGAATTGTTGGAATTTTATTTATTTTTAGGAGGAGGCTAACGAGCGACGTGATGCGGAAGCCATTTATATCCAAAAAAGGTCGACGGAGAAGTTGAACGCAAACACAAGGCAAACAACGATGTGACTCTCATCTGCATTTCAACATAGATCTGTTCATGGCCAAACTGGGTTTTTGGCTAAAGCCTATATTTTTTGTTCAAAATTAAATACAAGCCGAAACGACTATAACTAAAGTCTGGACCTATTCTATGACGTAATTCTAGAGAGTAGGACTTGTTCAGTGATTCCTGCGAATGTGGAAACTACGAAACGCTGATAATTTGAACTGGCACTTGCCATTGCCACTCCTCAGTACTGCAAAACTGTAGATAACGGATATTGATCCGGTATTGAATCATTAGCATAGCTCTTATCGCAGTTTCAACTATCAGCTCATATTGTGAACCATGAATCATAGGAAATGTCATTTTATTGCCAGTACAAGTATAAGTGATCCGTTAATGAGAACCCATAGAGCGGATTACGGTGACGAACTTCTACGTAAACCAATCCCTGTAGTAACGTACTTAAATTGCATGATGCAAGTGAGATCAGAATCGGAAAGGAGAGACTGATAAAGGCCAACGCGTGTCAGCCAAAATCCAAAAGTTACCCAATATAAAACGCTTACAAAAGAGCACTGAAATTACTGTAGTAGTGCATAGCCAGAACAAGACCGAAACTTGTATCGCTGTAGCCATGAAGCCGACTCAGAATAACTGTATTTTGCCCATTACCCTTTTGACAATTTTTGGAACCATCCTACTGGTGACCTTAGGTTCAGCCAACCCAGGAATAAATACCAGGCAGTACGGGGCCGTCTGCAACAATAATGCAGAGTGCACTGGTGAGCCCTACTTGGAATGCGGGCAGAATAAAACCTGCGAGTGTCAAGGTAAAGGGAACATGACGCACGAGGACGGTGAAAGCTGCCTGCTATTCGCTGGAGCCTCCTGCGCCAATGGTGCACCTTGCTTTCACAATTCGCAATGTAACACAGTAAATGTATGTGAATGCGACGACGGTATCAGCCAGGAAGACGGCTTCTGCGTGGTGGCCACCTACGGAACCGAGTGCGTGGACAATGAGTGGGCCTTTTGCGACTATGAGGTTGGTTTGCGGTGCGACTACGCAACGCGCGTCTGCGTATGTACCCAGGAGGGCACACTCAGCGATTGGTCCGAAACCGAAGGCAGATGTGTACGGAGAGACAAATACGAAGAACCCTGTGATGTGGATGCAGACTGTGTGGCCCCGGATCCAGACGAGTCCCTAAAGTGCTTGCCCGTTGGAGACCAGAAGAAATGCATCTGCAGTGATTCCACGATGGCTCATCCTGATGGCGGGAAATGTTTCGCAACAGTTGGAAACTCCTGTGCCGGCGATCAGACCTGCTTTCCTAACACTCATTGTGAGGGCACGCCGGGGACTTGCTCCTGTGACCCGGGATTCATTGAACTCCCGAAGGATGACAACTTTGGGAACAAATGCTGGGCTACCTGGGGAACCGAATGCGGCAGCAGCCTGAACCCCAATTTTACTACTGGGTCCTGTGACTTAGACAACGACCTCCTGTGTAACCCGGACAACCTACTTTGCACGTGTATTGGAGAGAGGGCTGGTCAGACGGAGTGGTCAGAAGAGTTCCTAGTTTGCCTTCGGCTGGTCGGTGTACCCTGTGACCTGGAAGAAGATAGATGTGCGCCCCATGCCACATGCGTTGTTCGATTGGGCGAAGTTTTCGTAACGAGTTGTGAATGTGATGCCAAGTATACGAAGACAGAGGACTCTCATTGTCAACTGGGGATCAACTCGACCTGCACTTCCAACCCGACAGCTGAGTCTGAGAAATGCAATGCCGACGAATCACTGGTCTGCTCGACCGGAGGGACTTGTGCCTGCAACGAGGACTCGGTCTACGCGGAGGGCGACAAGTGCTTGACGCTCATTGGGGGAGACTGTGACTTGGGCGCTTATGGCCACTTTGATCGGACGTGTCTACCAGAGTTGGAATGCTTCCCGAAGGACGGGAATAATACAGAGGTAGGGGTCTGTGGTTGCAAAGACGGACTGAGCCCGTTGGACAGAGCCACTTGCGGTGCTTATAGGAACTTCTCTACTTTCCTACTACTTGCAACTTCTTATGCAGTCGGAGTATTACTTAATGCACCTTAGATGATACGATACAACTCATAAGACGGAAACTATGTACATTGAATGTTAGGTGTAAGTACTTGTTAGCAGATGACGTTGACGAGAGAGACGTATATAGTATATTGAATAAATACTCCTATTTTCCGGAAAGGTTACTGATATTTCTGAAGCACCATGCATTTAGCCACTTTTATTAGACGGGATTGAAATACTTGGACCAACCAGCAGATGGCACATATTTCAAATCTAATTTTCGCAGCAAATTGATTACAAAACTTCCCCTTTGAAGGGGTTACCACTCAGTGATATATCGTCCGTGGATGACATAAATTTAAAAACTAATATTAATGGTAATTCTCGTACTTTAACTAGCACATGACAGGACCGTAATATGGCGATCACTGATATGAAAACAATAATTTAGAATTAAACATTTTTCGGAAATACGCCTATTCGTCTAGTATATAAGGCAACCACTTTGCTAATCGCTAATCTAAAGCACGTTGATTCACTTTACTTTTCAATTTTTGAGCAGCTCGATTAACTAAAGAGTAAATCAGGTCAATACTTAAGACCAGACCTCATATACTCTGACTAAAGTATTTCTGTTTCTAAACATACGGTAATCGCCCTTGGACTGAATACAAAATTGATTAAAATTAGGTTGAGGCAAAGCAATTTCAGCCTGGTAGTGATATTAGATACGCTGAGACAACAACGCCGCAAAGTAACTTGCTTCGAATCGTGTTGGACGAGGATAGTTCCATGGACAGCATTGATTTTGATTGTCGCCGTTATCCTGACAATCGTTGAAACCACTAAAGCTGACCATGAAACATGGAGTCAAAATTGCACAAAATATTGTTCATTGCCTTGTTCCAACTCCTGCCTTTACGGTTTGCAATGTTGACAAAGGCTTGTCTGTTTGTGCAAACGAAGAAGAGTCGTACTTTGATCAAGATTTCAAAACTTTTCCCCGTATATTCAAATCAGGCTTGAATCTTTACCAGAATCAGGCAAATTACACATGCGCATGCGAAACCGCTAGCGTTCCAATTACTGTACTTAGGTTCATGTAACAATAATAAATCAATTAATTGTAATCTCGACCAATCGCTATTGTAATAGGAACAAATAATCCTGTTTCAAGATCATCATGTTAATTGGTTCACCTGTGTAAGCACAGCCACCGCGGCGTTCTTTGTAAGCTGATATAATAGACACGTAGTACCTATAGGAGTCCTATGGGTCCTCAGTCCTACCTAAGTATAATAGGACTGAGATTGCAAATCGCCAATGCTTAGCGTGAATAATTGTTAATTAGCAATGTCAGTGTACCTTATGCTTTGAATTGGGAAACAAATACATACATATATAATAAACTTCCACTGGAGCTGGCATAGAGATACTGGCTTTGATTTCATAGCGGACGTGAAAAACTAAACTGGTTATACTGTAGCTTCAGTCCAGTTCTGTATAACACCTGCAGCATATGTAGCTAGTCTTTACAGATAATTGTGTTTAGTTAACGGCCAAATACTGAAAACAATAAAAAACCAACAATATCATATCTAGCACGAAGGCCTGAAGATTGGAGGAGTGACCTCAGAGCTCTCTGATTAAGCAACCATCATCTTCAATCCAATTCGTCGGGACTTACACTTACGTAACTACTATATGTATTACTGGGGGTATTGGGCATAGGCGTATTATACAGTACAAGTTCACTCTCACTTCCAATTCTACGATTTGGACAACAACGTTTCAGATGCTGCAGCCTTCTCTGGCGTCTTTGGTTCCATAGTCAAGACGCAATACGGCAACTAATAAGGGTGAGTCATGCAAAATAAATATAAAGTTGCAGGCTATTTGCTGAAGGAGATGTTTAAGTTTTAATTGGGTTTAACTACCACTATAATTCATTAGGTACTGCATTTCAGAGCGAATAGCAGCGTACTAAATAGCGGAATTAAAATTCTGCTCAACAGCGTCCTGTAAAGTGAGCATACGAAAGATGCTTCCAAAACGAGCAGTATTTATCTATAGTCCAGTTCCAGTAATACTGGCCATGGTTCTGACAGCAGCTTTTGGGACTACAAGTGCACACAGAGATACATGGGGCAAGAATTGCAGGAGCACTTCGGATTGTTCTATTGCTCAACCTGATTTTACAGTTTGCGATACAACGAAGGGCGTATGCGTTTGCCTACAAGAAGTAGAAATGGAATACGACCCAGATTTGAAAAGTTGTATCCGCAACGGCACAACTTGGGGCACGAGTTGCACAGGGCTGGGCCAGTGCTCACCTCGCCTGCCTGACTACACAGTTTGCAATGTAGAGAAAAGTCTCTGTGTTTGTGCCAACGGAGACGGCATGTACCACGACAAAAATTTGAATACTTGCCTCGTCTATGCAGATCAACCTTGCACTGGACCAGGCAGTTATCTCCCGTGCGTGGAGCAGGCCGAATGCTCACTTGCCTTCCCTGTGGACCTTTGCAAGTGCACCGGAGACTACGTGGCTGAAGATGGGTTCTGCGGCGGGAGCCACGGGGCCCCCTGCTCCCCAACCCTTGCCTGCATCAAGGAAAAGGGCCTCACATGTGTCAATGGAGCCTGCACTTGCCCGGAAGAGGGCGTATCCTACGAATGGTCCGAACCCTACAAGGACAAGTTCGGTTACTGTGTTGGCCTCTCAGGGACTGGCCACTGCGTCCAGGACAAGGACTGTACTCCAGGGGCAGGCTGCACTTATGGAACTTGCCAGTGCCAGTCGCCATATTCTTCGCTAATCAACCGGAGGTGCAAGCTAGGCAACAATGAGCCCTGCGTCCTTAACCCCGACGACCCTTGGGACACTTGCAATGAGGACGCGGGCCTGATCTGTGCACTATCTAGATGCTACTGCAAGGAAGGAACAGTTTATGAGGGCCCAAGTTCTAAGTGTGTCGGAATGGTGGAAGCAGAGTGTGATTTGGTAGACAATCCATTTTCAAAGTCCTGCGTACAGAATGCAAAATGTGTGGCGGCCGAAGGGAGCCCTGAGGGCAAAGGGGTTTGCGAGTGTAGCAGCGGATTCAGCCCGTCCAGCGACAAGGCTAGTTGTACTGGATCCAGGAATTTTGGTGTTCGGAGTACCGTCCGACCGAAGTTCTTAGTTCTAGTTCTTGCAACCATCGTTTTGTTTAATATGAAGGCTTAAACTATTTGGAACTGAATAAATCATTTATTTACAAGGGCCAATAGTTCCAAAGACAGCCAATCTGAGTGCGCGTAGCAAAACCCGAGATAATGACAGCAAACAGACAGACAGACGGACGGACGGACGGACGGGCAGCTTTCTTGGTTCTTATATAAAGTCTTCATATCTATGCCATATAGGCAACGAACTTTAATGATCCAGGTTAAGGTCCCTAGTACCTACTCTACACATGCGACATGCATAATGCATTGACATTACTGTACTAAAACCAACATCCAACTTATCAATGAAACTAAAGAAGAGCTAAGAATACAGCCGAACACAATACAATGAAACTGAAATTACTTCCTGTCTTCCGTCTGAAAAATCCTGCTAATACGGATTAAAATTGAGTCATTGACGATGATAACTTCCGGACAGTACCCATATCAGTCCTTGTCATTAGTCATGCTATGTAATTTACCCGTAAGTCATCCTTTGCATTTTTAAAGGCCAGCCTCCCATAGTATTGATGTTTTGTAGTTTCAGTGCCTTTCGAGAAGTCAAAGGACGATCCGATTCCATAACCTCAATTACAGAAATCGCCAAAAGCAATAGACAAATCCCAGACATTATTGTTCAGAGTTATTGCCCTCCCGCACCCGAGAAGGCGTAAAACGTAATTTGTTAAACATTAAACAGAGTTAGAGGATTCATACATAGGTTCCTTAGCTACGCAAATTAGCCTCCGGCTGTTAACCTCTTCATTCATATTCAAAATTCAAACTCTATTTAGCCGGATACGAATCGGACGGCTTCTCCTGATAGCCACTTAATAATTTATAGGCCTAATCTCGAGGCAGCCAGGTAGCTCCTAGTTTTATATTAATGTCATAAAACTCATGGAGTCTTCATAATGGTCCATAATCCCCTAATGATAAGCTAACAAATAGGCCTCCCCTCATAAGGCTTCCATAAGGGGTCTCCTTTCTCCGCATCCCCCCAAGACTCAAGATACACAGAGTTCTAAGTCTGACATAGCATTTTAGATTTATGTATGAAGTAGCAGGTATCTAGGTACTTGCTTAAATAATAATAGCTTTTGCGTAGGATCTTTAGGGCAGGGATCTCCAATAGTAAATAAATAGTTATTCTTTAGTCACTTGACCGCAATAGCCAGTCCAGCCAGGACCTACTTTGACTTTTTGCGTTGCTACAGACTAGGGCAATTCTCTCTAATTCCGTTGACCCGGCACCGTACTTTCTCGACCTACTTGAACATGGAAGAGGAAGCCTGGAGATCTTCCGGATTTGAGTCAACAGTCTTATTTCTACACCTGGAAACAGTTCCAAACCTAAGTTACTGGGCTTGCCAACTGCTATGGGCCCTAAACTGACCTGAGGTTAGGTAAACCTTCAGAACGTGAATCAACCAAACATCAAGTAAAGGGGAGTCTCAAAAATCCTGGTAAGTAATAATAATTAATGCTCAAAGCATCATTTTACGCGCAAACTAAATGTTAAATTCGAGTTAAATGTGCGTGTAAATCTCCGTGATTCTACTGGAAATATTTGCGCAGGCGTAGTGCAACCTGGAAGCGCCCATGGTGAATTGGTGGAACATACAAATCAAGAAACGGCGCCTTTTTTTAAATTAGGTACGTGAGAATTGAAGACGCGTCGTTTATCTTAAATGTGAAAGACGCCACCTTTAGCTTCATTGAGAGCATCTGTATATTTTCCTATGATTAGCAATGTTTACATAAGAAGTGGCGCTGGCGGCAAATTCAGATTCCTCACTTTGCTTTTGCTTGTGACATTTCGAATTTATTTTGTCACTACAACAATTAGCCAATACTCTAGTTCGCCATGTGTCCCATTCAGTTCAAATACTTGTGCCCTACTTTCGGCACTCCTTCCTCTGAGAAGCAATACGCCCTTTATCATCATGTGCATAGGTAAGGGAGGTTAAAGGCTAAGTTTAAGTAACGCAAATGTCATAATCACTAAGTCTATAATATGCAATTTCATGTTGCTTCCCCAGATGATAATCCACATCCTGCTTAGAAAGAAAATGAGAACGGGGATCCTACGGCCCTACGTAATCCTCATGATGCTCATTGTCAACACAACCTTCGTAACTGGGGCACGGCTCCCTCCACTAACAACAGACTTAATAGGAATGACCCTTAGCGATGACTGCCGGACTGACCATGACTGCCCGGTTCCGCTAATATGTAATACCAAGAACCCGGCCTCCCCCTTCTGTGACTGTGATCCGACCTCCTATACTTGGTCCGTGGACCTTGAACAGTGTGTTGGGCTGGTCAATACGACCTGCACGACCGGCTCCTGCGTGAAAGGCGCCTTTTGTGGGCAAGCGGGAACCTGCACCTGCTCTCCGTCCCACTCTCCGTCCCGGGAAAGAAGATGTCTCCTTAATTATGGCCAACCCTGTGACGACAGGGCTCAAGACTTCTGTAATCCGGACCTGTTCCTGGGCTGTGTTGGGAATCGGTGCACCTGTAAGTTCCCGTCCCTAATGAAATACGAAGCGAGGGCTGGAGAGTGCAGGATGCTAGTGGGTGAGCCTTGTGGCGTAGCCGAGGGAACCGGGGTTAACCTCTTTCACCAGTGCATCAAAGGCGCAGAGTGTCTACCGCGGAGAGCCGGATCCAGAGACCTGGAATGCAAGTGCGAAGCTGGGAGAGTCATTGATCCATCCACAAGGACCTGCCTTCCGTCCCACGGGGCCCAGTGCCGGAGCTCAAGCGACTGTGACCTGGCCAAAAGCATGATATGCACTATAGATAGTACTGGGCAGGGTCAGTGTGAGTGTCATCTTGGAATGACCTGGAATGACCTCGCTCAGAAATGCTTTGTCCTGCCCGGAGAAAGTTGCAGTAGGACCAAGGAATGTGTACCTCAAGCCTACTGTTCCCCAGTCTCCAACCTCTGTGAATGCGACCCAGGCCACAGCCTGGTCCGAAGGACAAGGTCATGTGCTCCGTCCCAAGGAGCCCGCTGCTCCCCGCTCAACCCTTGCAACGAAGAATCCCTGCTTCGGTGCCAGTCTGGAACCTGCCAGTGCATTGAGGGTCATCAGTGGTCGAAGCCCTTTGAGACCTGTCTGGGCCTCGTCGATACCTACTGTAGGGAGTCTACGGGCTGTACGGCCAATGCCTTCTGCGGTCTCAAGGAAGTCTGCCAGTGCTTTCCCTCCTACTCCCCTACACCAGGAAGGACCTGCTTGGTTGGGCATGGGGGTCAATGTACGGGGAGGACAGGTTGTAATTCTTACGAGTTTTTAGAGTGCCGGGACGACCTGTGCCAGTGTGAGGCCTGGGCCCTCTGGGACAATCGGACTTGTAAAAGTTTTATTGGGGGACCCTGTGGCCTGTTTGAGGAGACAATGACCTCTGTAGAATGTTACGAGGGGACCGAGTGCATCTTGCAAAGTGATACGCCCTCCGGTACATGTCAACTGACGGAGGTTCATAATATTTCGAAGCTAAAGAGTAGTTCAGTGACACTTTATGTCCTGGCCATACTGCCTGGAGTACTTATCCCACTCCTCATAGTTTACGCCATAGTTAGAAAAGTTACCAGTACTAGGTCGTAGCAGTGACTAGTCCCATGTTGTCATAGAATACTAAAGTATCACTAGACCACTTATAATAAACTGTAATAATATGAGCAATGTTTTGTGCCAAAGTTTCCATAATTTTTAGACCCTTGATTGTTGATCGAAGTCCTAGTTCTAAGATTAAGTTATATGCATAAGATTCTATATTTTTGTTGCGTTCGCATTTGGTTTTGTATCCTTACCAATATTAATTCTGTATTCTGTGACTGGTTGTCTACCCTACAATGAAATAACTACTTTATCTCAAAGCAAATAAAGTTAATCGTAATCACTAACGTAGTTGTTGATGGCATATGCCAATGTATCGTACACGAACTAATCATCTCTTGCACTTAAGGGGATTTTGCGGAAGCGAGGTCGTAAAGTGTACGCGCGGTCAATTGTGTACAAGGCTCAGCTGATAGGTTCCAACCCGAACTTCCGATATTTAAGAGTTTGGCTTGCAACTAATCATATTATTGACATACATAGGAATTGATAAATTGACTGAGGCTTCATGAATACTGCACACTCTGTACACAACTAAGCAGGAGCCGATTCATGGATTTTACGGTAGGATAAGTTGACAGGTAGTTCTTACCTGGAACTCGTGATTGTTGGGCAACGCTCTGCCGGTCGGGTGAGTGGTGGGTCTTATCTGCCCAGGATTAAAGATAGGATTCGGATAGCTCGAAGTCAGTTGTAGTTTGAATGGAAAGACCTTGTCCGATGGCAGAGTCCGAGTTGGGCTCCATATAGTAAGTTTCCAGGACTTCTATCTGCTCCATGTTGTTGTTCTTGGCTGTCGAGGAGGCCCGAGAAATATTACTGCTCTTCCGCCGACCTTCCCGACCCGGACGTAGTGACTGAACCTCGAGCTCGGTCGGATGTTCAGAGGCCTCTTCTTCACCACCCGCCTCCAGGCGCCTAAGGGCATTTTTCTCCTCAAGTTTCACCCGCAGGAGTTTCAGTCTTTCTTCTTTCTAAAATTCAATTAATCCAAGGAATAATTATGTCACAAGTCACAACTGCTCGAATGTTCAACTTTTGGTTACCCTAAGTATGTCTGTATCACATGATTTTTTTCAGAATTGAATGCGCCTGCGTCAACCAAATCTAACAGTAAGTGTGCACTTTGGTGTTGGTCACGAAGTGACTGGTATTAAATTTTAGATAGAGCCCAAGGACATTGCTAATAGCGTAACACGAATAGGTGTCAAGGTATGTATGTGACTAGTGCTGATGCTTGCTTCATACAACAATAAGACGCCGTCCTCAAAAAATGTACCAGGAGACTAAGAAAGAGCGCGCAATTTAAAAATGTCCAATATCTGCGGTAATGTCTAAACGATCGTCGCAATTTACATAAAACATAGTATATAGAGACTAATAAATTTGTTAAGCAACGAATGTGACTCAGGTCTGGTTATGGAATAAAGAGCCGGAAGGGATCGGTATAACCCGACTGGAAAATATTTCTTAAACATTCAGATATGTTTGCGTGCGGGATTTTAACTTTCACTGAAACCTGCTGTAGGGCTCTCCTGACCGTTCCAATTTACAGATGGTAAGCGCGGATAAGGATAGTAAGTTCCCAAAATGTTAGAAGTTAGTGTCATACCTGTTCTAGAATTTTCTTAAGCTGCTCATTCTCAGAAAGGAGTTTGTGATAGCGCTCCTCGTCCTCCTTGGTTGTGCCGCCGTCGGGGGCTGAGCTCCTATCAGACTTCTCGTTCCCTTCCCGAACCACCTCAATTACTTTTGGAATGAAGACAAGACCCATGGTAATCATGGAGGAGAAAATAATGGCGAGTGCAACGAATGCAAAGGAAGCATCTTGCTGTGAGTATATGACCATTGTGACCGGCGTGGTAATGAGACAGAGGACTGCCACGTTATAAATAGACATGGCCACGAGTCGGGAGTCATTAATGTGACGAACTTTGAGGCTCCGGGTCTCGTAGGCTAGGAAGAGTCCGAATATAAGCAGGAGCCCTTTGAAACCGTACGTTATCCCTGAAATGGAAAAATTGGCCCATAAATTCCAAGGCAAAGATATGATGATCTAAGAACTGAACTGAATTATCGAGCAGGACTTACCAAGCCACATGAAGTTATGCGAAGACTCACAGTGCTCCAAGTAGGGCTGGATCTTGAAGTCCTCGTCCGTAATGGAGGGGTCGGGGAGCTCAGTATCAAACTTTTCTACAACCCTGTCCATTGGGTCAACCAGTGTCCAAATGGAGAGGTAAATTACGTCTATTCCTACGAGAGTGGCAACTAAAAGATACAGCTTCCAGGGCTGGATTTTGTGCTGCGGATTGAAAAAACAGAGCATGGTCAGGACTGATCATGGCAGCTAACCCGGAATACGAACCCACCTTGGCTTCGGACTTGTGCTTCGTGGTAAGACGATGGACTCGCCAAACCTTTGAAAACATGGCCCCGTAAGCCAGCGTGAAGCCAAGGGAGAGGATCCATTTACGGAAAGAGCACATTATTGGGAACACAGACTCAGGAACGAACTGCCCGTCCAGCCCAATGAAGAAAATGGAGGCGAAGCAGAGACAGAACCCAATTAGCATTAGCGTATTTGTTACTGGATGTGACAGTTGAATCACTCTGGAAGTACAAGAAATTATAGGATGAATGAGCATTTACTTTCAGAATATATATTTTTAAAACTTTAATTAACAACTTACTTTCTTTCCCTATATATGTAATTAAATACTATTAGAACACTAGCCCAGACGATCCCGACTGCGGCCACAGTACTCATTGAAATGAACAGGCTGAGCGAGACTGCGCGCAGTTCCTTCTTCAAATACGTTTCGTCTTGTGGAGGTTTTCCACCTATATTAATATTTAAAATCAGTTAGAAGTTTGAAATTAGTGGAATAAGCCCAATTCCAAGGTTAAGATCATTTACGAACCCAAGTCAATGGCAAAGTTCTGTTATTGTATGCAATTAACCGAGCTAGGCAATACTTCACGTACCAATCCATTTGGCGTCTTCATACCAGGTTAAATTATCATTAACCGTATCGTAGTATCCCAGCTTCACGTACTTCCCATCCTTCATTTGTTCAATCTGTGTCAAGGCAATACGATCTCCCAATGAGCTGAAAGCCACATGGCCCTGAATGGATAAATAGGTCAAAATTAATAGTACGCAACTAATGCCCTTTCTACAGCACGCTCGGTTTGCTGTTTGACTTACGGAAACTCCTAGAAATTCCGTTGCGTCCATGGCATCATAGATTTCGTCCTTAATTTCCTTGTTCTCGTAGGCAAACTCGTCCAGCCGTTTACCCGCCTCTTTGAGCTTTCCAATCGTTTTGTTGAATGCTGGAAAGATTTTTTTTTCAAATTAGCTCACTGGGAACTTCCGGCTGGGATCAAGCTCAAAATACACTATCACGTGACTTACCTATAGCAACCGACCATATGGCATCATAGGCGAGCGGAGCCTCCTGGTAGCCCTCCGGATACTCATGATTATCAATATCATAGTTCATTTCTTTCAGTTTCTCATGAAGTCGGCACCGAAAGTCTTCAGAGGTCTACAGACGGATACGTAAGAACGGACAGATTAGCCCGAGAAATGTGACAAGTCCCGGGTTTTCCTTACCATTCCAGAAATGGTCTTCCGATTGTCTTGGTTCCACATGATGGCTTCGGTAGTTAGGTGACCCTCGGCCGCAATCCTCATCTGCTCCTTCGTACAGTTAACCCCCTCCGCCTCCAAGTTAACCTCGTACCAGTTATTTTCGTACCACCCTTCGGAATTTCGGATTAAATTACGATGACGATCTTATACCAAATCCCGGCTCCAATTTTAAATTACCCACTCACCAATGAAGAACCAGACGTACTTCTTCCCATAAAGCTCTCTTTTATAAATCTCACAGAGGACCCGCCGTGCGGCCACGACGTAGAAGAGTCCCACAACGATCCGGGCATCCTGCCGCTCCAAGTTCCGAACGGCCTCTGAAGGGTCAGTGAGAAAGCTCTGGCGCGTCACGATCTCAATATTTTCTAATTTGCACTTTTCCTCTAGGTTCTCCACAGTCTGGGAATGGGTCAAGGTCAAATATTGAAGATTCACAAATTGTATAATGTCTACATCAGAGAAACGAGTTACAGGTCGATTCGAAATTACATTTGACCTACTTACCGTTATAAAGACCTCTTCAGCCTGTTGCAAGATGGCAATCCGTTTCCATTTATACTTTCTCATAAGGACAATACGTGTGGGATTATGAACAATGGCATTTGGATGAGTTCGGAACAGGGTTTGGAACCGGTTCCGATTGGAAAGGGCAGGACTACTAGCTCCGTAACATAACTGTGAGGGGAGAAATGCGGGAAAAGTATTAGTCTAATACTATACAGTAGAAATTGCAGTTCGGATATAGGTCAATATTATGCATCAAGGTCATTTGTGCTCAATCTCTTTGTAACAAAATTACTCGCTTCCAAATTTGATCCACTATATAGCTCAGCGTAAAACATTAATCAACACTGAATTAACGACTTGGATTTCGAATTTTCCCACCAAATCCGTATTTTTTCCCACCACCAAATTCCATCTCTTAAAAATTCGTGACCCTTGACCTTTCATTAAGCTAAGGCTTACCACAACTAAGTTCCACATTTTGGCAGCTTCGGCAACTGTGGTGCAGACAGTTGAACAGCCCGCTAAAAGCATAAGCTTAATGGGCTCTTTGTACAGAAGGTCATACATGGCAGCGGCTCCGAGTCCAGGCTCGCACTAGCCAATTGAAACAATCCCAAGTATTTTACAGTTAATTCAAAAATCAGTTGAATACTTCATCCCCTCAAACTTACTTCACTGTCATTCCAATGCATGTCCAGCTTGTAGCCTGGGAGTAAGTCACTCTTATAATTGACGTCCTCGAGGGCCATGTCGGCCGCTGGCTTACAGGCCTAAAAATAGATTCAGGATTCAGGAAGTTCCCACACAATTGATTGCGGGCTTCTTTATTTCTATGTTTATGTAGTACATGTGTAGGACCTCATGCTGTTACTGATTAATACATCAATTATATAATAGGAATACAAAAAAAAACATAAAATACCAATTAACGGCTTAGCCTTACCTGCCCGCCCTGCCATCCGCCCGACCCATTGATTGGGAAAATCGCTGCAATATGGAGGAGCTTCCGCGTGTCCTTCTTCCCACTCACCCCTAGCCCCCCGCCCCCAAAATCGGCCCAAAAGCCCAGAATAAGAGAGGCCGTGAGGAGGGTGAGGCCCCCAAAGAGCCCCTCACTCCGCCCCCCCAGCTTCATATTCCGTAGTCCCGTAAATCAAGTCACTCTCCAGGCCAGAGCCCCCTCAAGGACCATATCAAGAGTTCCTCGGGCCTCCTGTCCGCTGGGACCATGACCATGGACCTAGTCCACACAGACACACACACTCAGGGCACCCTCACCTCACACACATCCTGCTTGTTGGGGTCTCGGGGGTCCTTAGGGGTCACAGCCTCCTGGTGCAGCAGGAGGAAAGGTCCAGTGCTCCCGATCTATTTTCCATACTATGACCACACTCCGCCTCCTCGCCATGTTATAGCCCCCGACTTTGGCCAAGAAGGTATAGATCCGAGGTTCTGGCTGGGCTGGAAGCGGGAAGGCCTGCCTGCCTCCACTTAAGTTAGGCTTATAGTAGTAGGCGGGTTCTTATAGTGCCTGGGCAAAAGTAGGAGAAACGGGGAGTGGAACTGCAACTCTTTACATCCGTATAAGCTGATGATGGTGTAGTAGTAGGTAGTAGTAGGGCCGGAGTCCCCGTGCCCGAATTCGGGAGATTCTGGTCTGGCTGGCTGCTGGAGGAGTGACGTCCTCGGTCCGTGGCCCGAACTGGCTGGCTGGGAAACTTTCTACCTTTCCCTGGGCACAGGCACTTTTCCTGGGAGCCCGGGCTCACTTTCTCTCTCTCATTGCTCCAATACACGCATGTACTAATAGTCCCTCTCGGCGGCCCGGCCGGGAAGTAGTGGCCCCGCCTGGATACACATCCAGAGGGCTTCCACTCTACCTCCTACCTTCAAAGGGATTTAGTCCTCAAACACGTAATAGTCAGGCTGGAGATACAGTTTTTCGTTGAAAAAAAAATTAATGTAGGTATAAAACTAACTTGAGCTGAGTTTTCATACAGTTCTGCGCGGCCTAACCTAACAAACCTAGTCAATTCCACACCTAACCTAACAAACCTAGTCAAGTCCACACCTAACCTAAGCTATCCAAACCTAACCTAGCCTAACCAACCTAGTCGATTCCAAACCTAACCTAACCAACCTATTCAATTCCAAACCTAACCTAACCAACCTAGTCAAGTCTTCCCCTAACCTAACCTAACCAACCTAGACAATTCCAAACCTAACCTAACCAACCTAGTCAATTCCACACCTAACCTAACTTAACCAACCTACACAATTCCACACTAATAACCTAACCAACCTAGTCAATTCAAAACCTAAAATAACCAACCTAGTCAATTCCAAACCTAACCTAACTAACCTAGTCAGTTCCAAACCTAACCTAACCAACCCAGTCAGTTCAAAACCTAACCTAACCAGCCTAATCAATTCCAAACCTAACAACCTAACCAGCCTAATCAATTCCAAACCTAACAACCTAACCAAGCTAGTCAATTCCATGGCTAACCTAACCTACTCAAAGCCAAACATATTGCATATCGCACAAGCATATGAATATAAACTGTTGTGTCCATGTATTACTTTCACCCTCACGAAATGTTAAAACCTACAATATCAATTTAAGTGGGATTATTATTATGACTTATGACAGCTAACAAAATCCTGACTTCTGCCTTTTGAAGAAAAGTTTATTCTATCATCGAAGAAAACAATTCTTCTCGTTTCCCACAAATCACAGTTTCAAAAAGCTCCTACTCCAACTTTTGTTAAAGCCCCATGACGTACTTTCTCTCTACCTCCACAAAACTCTGTAGGTAGGTACTGCAAGTGTAATAAAAGCGCATAGTGCAAAGTGCGAAAATTGCCTTAGGGGTAAATACAGTATGACAGTAGAGAAAGCTCACTCATATAGTAGATGTACCTCCAACTCCAATATATTAAATTACTTTTATTGATTCAAAAAGATGAACCTCGTATACAATCTACTATTCGCTAGAGAGAGTATGGCCTTTCCAAACCAATAATAGTGTTTGATAGGAATTTTACTTTAGTCAGGTGCCTTGCTCTGGTATAGCAATGGAGTCATTTTTGACTCCACGGGCGTCACAAATGACCCCCTCATGATGTAGGGAAGTATTTTTGATACCCCGAGAGTATAAAATATCTCCCGATGGGTCAAACATAAGTCCGGGGGATTCCAAAATGACTCCATCGCTTGGATTGTTATTGGGAACTAAAATATAATTTAAGAGAAGTCGTTTAATATTCGTTCGTGTAAAATTTGAGCTTGGCGCATATCTCTTATGCTATGGGAGGAGTCTGTGTATAAGGGAAGGTATTGAGAATTTCGCCTATTTATAAAAGCGAAAGCCAGCAAACTTACAAACAAGAACTCTTAGTCAAATAAATGTTTTTTTAGAATGAAAGAAAAATATAAAGTCATTATGAAACGCAGTGACTTTTGACATTAAAAAATATACGATTTAAGCTTATCTGCAGTCCGGCAGATTCCGTTTTGATTTTACGAAGTTCAGTATTATTAAAGCTCAAATTAAATACTAGCCTCTATAAAGTGGTAGTAAATATTTAAAGTGACTTAAACTTTTAGGTTGTAATTCTGAGTAGGGGGGTAGAGGCTCGAGTCCAGCCGCTCCGAGCCCCGCCCGCCCAGCTCCTACTACTATTGATATTACGTAAAGAAAGGAAGACTTTCTATTTTTTATCTTTTTCCCATTTAACTTTTTTGGGGGTTCCCGTCCTCGTCGTTTTGTCACGCTTACCTGCTGCTCTCCTTTGGTCCCCACAGAGAGGCCCCTCCTCCTCCTACCTTCTCCTACGTATGTACCTATGTCCTGCCGCCTGCCGCCGGCCTAGGCTTCAAATGTTACAAGTCAAGTTTTTCCCTTATAAGATTAGATAACTAAACAGGAAAGGTAAGGTAAATCAATAGGAGTTTTTTTTTTCTCACGGTTTCCGGGACCTTAGCCGCCATATAGGCCATCCATGGCAATGGCAGGGAGCAGGAGGCTGGCTGGCTGGCTGGTGCCGGGGCTCCCCACCACTTTTGCCAAAACCGAAGGGACGACGCGCGACGGGGAGAGGAAGAGATGCAATTAAGATTACTACCGCTACTTTACTTTCCCCAGCAGGCCTCTGTTCTTAACTTTAGCCATAAAACCGAGCTCCCGAAACCGACTCCTCTTTACTAATGAATGATACCCTGCTCAGAGAAAAGGGAGGCGTAAACAATTGATTTTGAGGACTATTTTCACCCTTTCTGCGGTGGGCGAGGGGCTTAGATGTAAGTATGCGAAGGTAAGGGATTAAAATTGGGACGCCCATACTACCTCCTGCAATGGCTCTACATTTCCTGATAAATAATTGGCGCGCAATTTTCATGTCGGAAAAAAGGGGAATAGATACAAGTACTATTCAGTTAATAATAGGCTCGAAAAGAGCGTAACTTAAATTAGTATAATTCTTAAATCAATACGGTATAATATATAGCCAAACTCCACTATGCAGTCAATGCATGTTATAACAAAGTATTCAAAAATTAGCAAGGATAAGTACTATGCCTACCTACCTACATATGTAGCTGGTAGTATGGCAAAATTAAGTTTATCAAATTCGAAATTTTCGTTAATTTATATATTCTGATTTGACTATACAGAATTTGTATTTGCAAACCTTCCCCATCTCACAATACATTATGCTAGAGGTACCTCTATATTTAAATTTAATTTAGGCTCGTGCAACATGCATTATGCTACTACAAAATAAGTATTTATGTTCATACTCTTGAATTAGTCATGAATCCGACTTCCAACTTTCTGCATACGTTTACACTCATGCATTATTCATAAGAACCTCATATATTTTTCTGTTTAAAAAGTAACAATTATTTTAACCAAAGTTGGCGAAATGCAAAACTTAAAATTGGAGTATGTAGTTGCAAATAAATCTCCGTCCCTTTGCCACAAAAATCAGTCATAGGTAGAACATGCGGCACGGCAGGATTCCAGGGTCTGGAAGTTATTGGCATTCCCCTGACAGCCTCCATAAATGAAGAGGTCACAGGCCCGGGCGGCGGGATTGTAATAGTACCTCCTGTAATAGACCTTGCAGGGCCCGGTCAGAGGCGGCAAACCACAGGCCAGGTCCCAATCTGAAGGAACCAGAGAAGCGTAATTTAGAATAGATTGGTAGGAGCCGGCCCAATTAGGAGGGGTGGAATTCAATTAGGGGGCTCCCTAATTCACGGCCCGAGCCCCGGCCCATTTAATAGAGACACGATTCCAGGATTTGGAAAAGAGGGGCTCCACGCCCCCCTCAAACCACAGGCCCAGTTTATAATTTATTAAATCCCGGGTCCGGGGACCCTCGCAACATGCGTCAGAAGCCGCAGGAGCTCCGCAACTATAAATTCGGGGAGGCCAGAAGGCTTAGCTTAGGGAAAGGAAGCGAACCTCCTGGAGGAGGACGGGCCGAGACAATAAGACAAAGGGCCAGGGAGAGTCCCAGACTTATGATGCCCATCCTTAAATCCAATTGGGCCCGAATCCTGTCTGTCCAATCTTCCAGCACAAAAATCTATTTTAAATTTTGATCCGGCCGCACCTACTTTTATAGGGAAATCAATCAGGGAGGTTACCGTTAGTAGCTGGGCCTGGTGTGCCTGTTATTTTCGTATAAGATTTATAAATAGCATGAATGAGTAAATAGGCAGAAAGTGGCTGAATTATTGATATTGATACGCTTCCTACTCTGGCGGTTTAGTCCTGGTTGATGAACTCGGATCTCTTATAACAATCTACTGTATGAGTTATGAGTCCTATGTTGCGGCAGATATAGATATTATGCTTTTATGCAGCTCCAATATGCTGCTGCTTGTTACAATACGATGCGTATAAATTACTTGAGAATCGAAAAAACCGTAAATACAGTATGCTGATTTTATTGCGAATCTTATTTCTCCCATATTTTTCTTGCGATTTTTAAGTAATTTCTATACATTGTAAAATAAATTGCACTATTGGAAAGAGTATGCCTTACTCTACTTTGGAGTCAACATTTAAAGGAATGAATTCCAATATTAATTTTAGCGCTAATTAAATTGGACTTCCCACTTCCAACACTGATCAATAATGGTCAGCAGGCGAATGCTATCCAATTCCCGAAACAGCTGCAACATATGTACACATAACAGTCGGTACATAGTACGAGTTAAAATTGATACATATTTACCTCCAATTCAGGTTTGGTTTCCGAGAATCCGCATGTCTGTTACGTGGCTGTAGATGGATTAAGGGGGAAATGATTCATGAAATCATGAATAATTACATGGAATCCCCTATTTATATGACAAAGTGGAAACTGGAGTTAGTGCAAGACAAGTAGGATATAAAATATAAACTAAGCACTGTACTGTATGATTTCTACGTGTTAGATGAGGCTAAATCTAAATATTTAAATCGCCTTCCCTTGCGGTCTCTCTGAACCTAATTTATAAATGGATCTGTTGAGGCGAACATGGAAGCCTCTGAATCTTGGATATGCCCATTGTCCTCTCCAAGGATTTTCCCATTCTTTCTGCTTGATTTAGTCCCATTGTGTATGCTGGGCCTAATCGATTAAATTATACTAGTATCTACTTAGCTAAGTCATGCTGTCCGTGCACCTGCTCAATCGTGAATGTAAATGTATACTTTCAGTAATGTAGGAAGTTTATGAGGTTTAGATATCTTGGACCAGATTTACTTTAAATGTCGTCCTTACCTTTTACATCAATAATTTAAACCTACGCCTGCAAACAAGCTCCTTTTCCCGATTTATGTTCCCATCTATGAATATCTTACCCGACAGTTATCCAAAAATTCAAATATTTATTTACAGAATATTTATATGTTTAAAAAAGCTGTTAGTAGTTGTAATACAGGTGTCTACTGCGCATTAAATATATGCAGTACGTGTAAACCCTTAGAGTATTCAGACGTATATTCGAAATATTCGGCTGCTTATTCGGAATATTCCAAATAAGCTGCCGAGTCTCTGAGCGACGGAGTCAGATTCTGGATGGTGCTTCTGACATAGCTAAGCGGTCTTAGTTCCGGTAAAGAAATAAAGGCATGGAGTTGACCAGCTAAATATTAAACGGACTCCTCAAGCAGGTTTGCTAGCTAGTATGCTTTTTTATATATTGATGCCATGGTCGTATTTTTTGTTGAAATACGTAAAAGATACATACCTACTTAAATTATGAGGAAGTTATAAATATTATATTTATGCCACTACTATTATGTGCCTAACCTACTAGTTTCTTTATGATGCAGACACAGAAGGAGACGCGTTCTGAGGAACAGCGTCATAACAGCGTTACCTCAAATTCTACTAGTAGGTATGTAAGATGTAGCGTTGAAGAAAGTGAATCTTATTTAATTTCGTATTTTACGGTACCTACCCACTAATAAAATCTTGGGAAGACGTCAATCATGTTTAGGTCCAGTTTCACATAGGCTTATGATGTGTGCTTCCTCATGGTCAGTTATTGCATTATACAATAAGGCTATCATAATGATGCCCATCTTATGGGGATAATGCTGATAATCATAATAATGATGAATAATAAAAATGAATCGAAACAGCTGGGAACTCAGTTCAGACTCCGACACGATACTACTACTACAACTGGACAAGTTTTGATTCCAATGGAAACTCCATATACAGATAATTGATAGCGATTCCCATAGGTATCAAAATTTCGAATCAGATTCTAATTCCATTATCAAAATTGTTTCCTACAATAAAATATCCGATTTCAATTCCTATCTTCCATCCCTGATTGGCAGGAAATATAAATAGTACCGATTCCGATTCCGATTCTAGAGTCGATACCTACACTATCAAAAAGTTTGAAAGCTATCTGCATCTGCCCAACAATTTCGATCCGGATACCCAATTTCGATAATTGTCGTCCAAATATTTCGCCTCCAGTTTAAATACCTGTGCAGCCAAAGCATTTGGATTCCGAAATTTGATGCAGATTTATTTGAGGCCTGCGTCTGCAATGGGATTTTTGTTATTTGAGCAGGCTTTCTTATAGGAATACGTGTATTATGCCGGTCGGTCGTCAATGGGTTTAATAACCGGTTTTGAAATCCAGTCCAAAGAGTCCCGAGTTCCAGCATATAAGTTATACGTTATACCATAAAATGATGCTTTTCTCATCTATGCACTATTTAAGTACATATCCTCCTAAGGTTTTAATGAACAAAAAACACGTCACATTCCTATGTACATGTATAGTTCTCCAGAATCTACAGACTTCAGCCATTACTTTTGTTTCCCAGCAAGAGTGAAGACAGCAGCAGATTCCGTCCACTGACTCCTACAGATCAGCATAGGTATATGTATTTAGTTAAGCCTAATTTGCCTAGAGTAACAGTAACAGTTAGGCATGGCCCACTACACTATAGTAGAGAAAGCCGTGAAATTCTACTTTCTGGGCTTGATCGCGCCGGTGATCCTTATTATCACCAAACCGCTCGCCTTCCTGTATGACCTAGCATCATATCATCCGCTATTTAGAAGTACGAATACGCCTGAGAAGCATAAGAGGAAAGTGGAGGAGGTCCAGAAGCAGGTATGTTCCTGGTTTATAACATAATTATTTATGCGTGAACTTTACATAACAGTACCTTATCATAATTAATTTAACCTTTACAAATTCTGCCAAAAATATAGATTTTACTCCAACACAAGTATAATTAGTTCATTTTTTCTTTACATATATAATTTGCATTTAATTTTTTGGTACGTATATAATTTGCATGTTCATTTTTTCGGTACATATATAATATGAATATGAATGTACGTTTTCTCTTTACATACATAATTTGCTTGTATATTTTCTCCTTACAGGTACGAGAGTGGAATAGAAATGGGAAGAAGACTCGGATGTGCACTGGGCGCCCGGCATGGAAGACCATGTCCGTCCGAAACTTGGTGAAGAAGAATATGACCCGGATTGTCATTGACTTGGAGGACATCATTGAGATTGACACGAACAAAAGGGTTAGTAAATATGCATACCATGTACCGCATACATGGTCCCTGTTCTGAAAATGTTTGGGGTTTAAGTGATCCATTATATCTATAAGCCAAACAGGCCCGCGCTAACGCCGCACGAGAACTGTATTTTGAATTCCAGCGTGCGAGCAGCATTGTACCGATATGCAACGCCAAGCGTAGGTATACAAAACGTCCATGGCTCAGCACAGGGCCCCATAAAACGATTTTGAAAACGTTGTTATCCGTTCAGCCTTAGCGCGGACTTGTTTAACTAATATTTCCATACTACGCCACAGTTCATAATAGGTAATAGGCTGTTGGCCAAGGCTTCGCTTCAAGTTTAATTGTCACGCAATAAATATATATTTCTGTAACATTCCCACGGACGGACAGATTTTAAGGGTAGAGCCTGGTATGCTTATGGGAGCCCTGACGAACCAGCTCCTGGACAAGGGATGGACCATTCCAGTAATCCCAGAATTTGAATCATTAAGCGTCGGTAAGTTTGATATATTTAATAAATAAAAAATATTGTATCCATCAGCCATATGCTTAAATTGTTTAACTTTGATAGGCGGTTGTGCCTCTGGGACCGGAATTGAAACAACGTCTCACAAGTACGGCCTGTTTGCAGACAGCTGCATTGGCTACGAAGTTGTCCTTGCCGACGGGTCAGTCGTGAATTGCTCAAAGGTAAGATTCAGTAATACCACTTGGTTTGGACCTTGAGTGAATTTGTTCTCAGCAAAGTGCGTGACATTTGGAATCCATGAAATTAGGCTCAAATTATGTAACAACAGCTAATTCATACTCTTTTTAAACTAATGTAGGAAGAGAACTCTGATATATTTCATGCCATGTCCTGGTCACATGGGAGCATTGGATTCCTTACGGCCGTAACTATTCCACTCATCCCTACCAAAAAGTGATGCAAAAACAGCTTTATCAAAATTTTCTCTAGATCAAATTGGACAATTAATTTTGATTTATAAAAAAATACTACACAGATACGTAAAACTCGAATACATTCCCACCACATCAATGACAGAGGCTACTAAGCTTCTAAAAACGGAAGGAAAGGAGTTCGTCGAAGGTATAATATTCGGCCTCAACCAAATTGTGATCATGTTTGGGACACTTGAGGACCGGGCTGAGCCAAACAAGGTAGTTAATCAAACAACTTCACATATCTTACGCATATAATATTATAATATACATTGGAGCTTGAAATCGCAGATTAACAACGTGAACGGCTGGAACAAGCCCTGGTTCTATAAGCACGTCCAGACCTACGTGAGCAAAGGGCCTGCGGAAAAAGGTCACAAGCATATCGAGTACATTCCGGTGCGGGACTACTACCATCGTCACCAGCGAGCCTACTTCTGGGAAGGGGCCGCAGTGATCCCTTACGGGAGCAACATCGTTTTCCGGAATCTCTTCGGATGGATATTCCCTGTTAATGCCCAGATAGGCAAGCTCATAGCACCGGATGCGGCGAAGGTCTTCCTCGAGAAGAACCATGTCCTCCAGGACTTCATGGTCCCAATAAGCAAAATGGAGGCCTTCATACAGTTTACCCATAAAGAAGTTGAGGTACGTTTTCTCTGATTCTACTTTAACTGCATTTTAAAACGGGGGTTGTCTTTTATTTTTTATAGGTCTATCCGATATGGCTCTGTCCCGTAAAGTTCTTTCCCAACCCTACAATGGCCCACTCGACCGGGTCCAAGGAGGAGCTCTACGTTGACATTGGGATTTACGGCGATACAAAGAAGTATGAGACCTACGACAGGGTGAGGACAACACAGAAGTTTGAGAAACTGGCCATTGAGAACAACGGGTAAGTTATTTTTAATATAATTTAAAAATCATGTAGCCTCCTTCCAAGGCCACAAAAATTGTTTTTGAACATCACTATAGATACCAGTTCCTGTATGCGGACTGCTGGCTGACTCGAGACGACTTCAAGAAAATGTTTGACATGCGGCACTACGACAAGGTCCGAGAGAAGTACAAGTGTAACGATGCCTTTCCGCACGTTTATGACAAGGTTTCAGCTCATCTACGGAAATGAAGAAGGAATTTTAAAATGACCTGTACCTACATAAAGTAGATCGCATTTTTCATATTCATGTTCCTGGTGGTAAATACATAATTGAATCCTGTTCCTTGGATTACGTCATGAACTTTAATTAGATAGTGGGTTACTGGCGTAATTATATACCGACCCAAAGGTTTAAAAAAAATTAAATAATTACCTATTTAATACTCTGTAACTATGTATCTTTTTATATGCTAGGAGTCATTTAAATCAAGCTTGGGGGAATAAATATTGTGTAATTTATTCAGTCAAATTTCCCAGTTTATTGCACAATCCTGCCGAGGAAATAAGTCGTTTATTCATTTAATAACGACAACATCTACCTTCGAATCCGAAATTTAATATGCTTAATATGCTACCGTTTAGAGACAAAGTAATATATTATACAAACTCCAACCAGAACTGCTATTGTTTTGACACCTCGTGGGGACAGACAGTACAGGTTTATGATACTACATATAAACATGAATCTTGTGGAAAACCCAAATATATGTTCATGCGTGCATCGTGAAAAAACCGAATCTCAAGTTTTTCATTAAAAAAAGATGACATTTAAACCTAGAGCTACCTACAGATTATTACAGGGACCTATGTGGGATTAAAATGAGAAATTACGTTAAATTGTAAGTTGTGCGTAGGAATATTCTACGCTATTGTTTCAGAGAGATCTATTTACTTTTGATTTTAGGCTGCTGTTGGAAAATACAAGCGTTTTAGGCAGTAAAAGCTTTTTTCTTGTCCTTCTAGCACGTATATCTATAATACCTACGTATTACTACGTACTATAAAAGGTAACATTAAATAAAGTATGTTACTTTACTACCTACTAAAATCCAGGAAGAAACTCATCAGTTTATTTAAAAACTGGTTTTAGGCTTATGATTATGACGTACGATGTTTGTTTTGTTTACGGTCAGTAGCGCATCATAAACACGATCTGCGTTAGCGCAGGCTTTTTTGGCTAGTAGTAAATATTAATGCAGTCCATTTTATAACGATACATTAACATACGTAAGTATTGGTGTTGGAGCCAGGGCTAGGAATCCGAATTCTTGCGAAATGGGTTACGATTCCGATACCAGTGCAGCTAAAAATGGTGATGGGTTAGTATAATATTTTATTTTGATTCCGAATTCTATACCCAATCTACCCTAGATATTGAGACTTATACTGATGCCTTTAGTATTTACAACAATTTCGGATTACGATACCAATCTAAAAAATTGCCTGCTGCCATAAATTTCGATTCCCTAGCCGTGCATAGAACCTACGTGTAGCTGACAATTGCATTTCAAATATTTAGGTATCATTATAGTCATCACACGCATAGTACTTATACCGGCCGGACGTCAATGTACGGATTTCTCAAACTAAACTAAGAACAGGTTTTGAAGTCCAGTCCAAAAAAACAGCCGAGTTCCAGTATACAGGTTAAGTGTATGTATACAATACCTAGACTCCAGCCATTACTTTTGCGTCCCAGCAAGAGTAGACACGGAAGATTTCAGTCCACAGATTTGCATTATTGGACATATAAATAAGTCTGATTTTGATACATTGACTTATCAGTTACACTTAGCAATGGTTCACTACACATTCGTTGAGAAATGGCTGAGAATCTTCGTTCTGTACGTCTTCCCGCCGGTCATCCTTATTCTCACGAAACCGATCGGCATCATCTTTGACCTAGTACTATATCATCCGATATTTCGGAGTACGAACTCACCGGAGAAGCATAAGAGGAAAGTGGAAGAGGTTCAGAAACAGGTATGTTTACACAGTTTCCAAAAGTGCTGCCAAAAATATAGGTGCTACCCCGAAAAAGTACTTCTTACACTTTCCAATTGTTGAAGGAATTCAATTATTTTTGATTAAACATTTGTGACTCTATATATGGCTGTTTGGGGTAGAATCTATATTACAAAATATACTTACATTTGATTTAGCCCCTTTATTATAGGTGCGAGAGTGGAATAGAAAAGGGAAGAAGACTCGGATGTGCACTGGGCGCCCGGCCTGGAAGACCTTGTCACTCCGAAACTTGGTGAAGAAGAACATGACGCAGATTGTCATTGACTTGGAGGACATCATTGAGATTGACACATACAAAAAGGTCAGCATGTGCATGATGTACCGCATTCCTAGCCTTAATAGGATTGGGCGTTACGTAGTCCATTATGTGTATGTATACATACATATGTGTCAACTAAACGAGACCGCGCTAACGCTGCACGAAAACTAAATTTTCAAAATTTTTGAAAGGGTTCATGCACATATGTTCTACGGTTCGTATTATGCATGGATGCTAGATTTCAAATGAAAATATAAAGGTGGGAGTAATTGGTAAAAAAAGGAAAGTACCTAGGTACAAAAATTAATCGTTACAGGTAGGATTTTATGTATACAAGCTATAAACAAAATCTGATCTTTCTGCGATTTCTACGGTCCGGCAGGTTTTAAGGGTTGAGTCTGGAATGGTAATGGGAGCCCTGACGATCCAGCTGCTGAATAAGGGATGGACAATTCCAGTAATTCCGGAATTCGAGTCATTAAGCGTCGGTAAGTTTGATATTTACCATAAACATTTGCATAGTTTTCCGGCAATCACGCTGAAATTGGTACCAGTACAATCTTTATTGAATTCTTTTGTTTTCGTAGGCGGTTGTGTCTCTGGGACCGGAATTGAAACAACGTCTCACAAGTACGGGCTTTTCGCGGACAGCTGCGTTGGATACGAAGTTGTTCTTGCTGACGGGTCAGTCGTCAATTGCTCAAAGGTACGAGTAGCATTTTCAATTAATCAAATTATTCTACGATCAAAGGTTGTGAAAATTTGAAATTTCTATATGTACACATTGTATACGCTTTACCTTAATCTTCAACTTCTTAAAGGACGAGAACTCCGACATTTTTTATGCCATGTCGTGGTCACATGGGAGCATTGGATTCCTTACGGCTGTAACTATTCCACTTATCCCTGCGAAAAAGTAAAGTAGTACTAGTACCTATACTAAATACCTTCAAGAATCAATTGACCGAATTAAATCAGTATTTACAAGTTCTTTTGATTTTAAAAATACGCAGGTACGTAAAACTGGAGTATACTCCCACTACATCAATGGCAGAGGCTACGAAACTTTTGAAAACAGAAGGAAAGGAGTTTATCGAAGGCATAATGTTTGGTCTAAATCAATTTGTGATCATGTTTGGGACACTTGAGGATCGGGCAGAACCAAACATGGTACGAGCTATACAACTCCTTATATTTTACCTAATTATAATATACACTGAAATTCTAGATTAACAACGTGAACGGCTGGAACAAGCCCTGGTTCTATAAACACGTTGAGAGCTACTTGAGCAAAGGGCCTGCGGCAAAAGGTCACAAGCACATCGAGTACGTTCCAATTCGTGACTACTACCATCGTCACCAGCGAGCCTATTTCTGGGAAGGGGCCACGGTGGCCCCTTACGGGAACAACGTTATTTTCCGGAATCTCTTTGGTTGGATATATCCTGTTAACGTCCAAATGTTCAAGCTCATTGTGCCCACGGCGGCCAAGGGCTTCCTTGAGAAGATCCATGTTCTCCAAGACTTCATGGTCCCAATCAGCAAAATGGAGGCCTTCATACAGTTTACCCACAAGGAAGTTGAGGTGAGTTTTCTGTCTTGCTACATCCGTTGGTTCTACATATATTGCATTTCAAAACCGTTGTTTTCATATTTACGCAGATCTATCCCATATGGCTATGTCCGGTAAAGTTCTTTCCCCATCCCACAATGGCCCACGCGAGCGGGTCCAAAGAGGAGCTCTACGTTGATATTGGGATTTACGGAGATACTAAGAACGTCGAGACCTACGACAGGCTGAGGTCAATACAGAAATTTGAGAAGCTGGCCATCGAGAACAACGGGTAAGTTATTTTTGATAGAATTTAAAATTCGTGTAGCCTCCTTCCAAGTGCACAAAAACTGTTTTTGATCAAATCCATAGGTATCAATTCCTTTATGCGGACTGCTTTCTCAGCCGAGACGACTTTGGGAAAATGTTTGACATGCGGCACTACGACAAGGTCCGAGAGAAGTACAAATGCAACGATGCCTTTCCCCACGTTTATGACAAGGTCTCAGCACATGTGAGGCACTGATGGTGAAGCAGTTTAAACCGACAAATATAAAATGACTATACCAAAAGTGTTTGTTTTCTGAGTCTTTCCCATTCCTGTTCCTGGCAGTAAAGATAATCTTGACCCAGGTTAAATTTACGGCGCGAACTTAATTAGTGGCCAACCGAATGGTTATAAAAATCATGGTATAACCCTTGCGTTTCTATGCACCTACTACTGCATCGTTATTTAAATAAAGCCCGTGGCGTAAAAATAATATTATTTATTGATTTCTGTGTTTTAAGACCAGTCATATTGTTCCGGAGCAAACATATTGCTGAAAACACTTTCAGATAGCATCACGAATCACAACTATTTCATATCGGCAAGTACCCTCGAATCTAGAATTTGAGATTCAGGTTACGTTCTGGCTAGACTATGTATAGCAGGCACTATGCAAGCGTCACTTAGATAGAACCGGTTTTGTTTTTACGCCCAGTTCAGCGTGCTTGGGGCAAACAGCCGAGTCCCAAGTTTTTCATGGAAGAAGATAACATACTAAGCCAACCAACCTGCAGATTACTTCAGGACCTGTAAAATCAAATAATTACTTACAGTCGCGTATGGAGCAATGCACCGGAGTGAACGTACTTCGCTTCTTTCTGTCTGGGTGTTCGTCTGTACGTGGCGCGGCATTCATTTTTGCCGAGTCAAAGGTCAACATGAATCTGTTTGTCTGTGTCACGCCAATAAATGAATATCCATTACATCAATTTCAAAACTGGTTTCACTAATCCGTTTTTAATATAATGACGGTCTTACATTCGTCTGACGTCAATGGCAATCACAAATGTTTTCCGCAATTTTGGGGCTTTAATTATTTATAAAAAAAATTCAACCTTTAATTAACTCCATTCTTTAGCATATTACCTACATTTAATAAGCATATAATTTAGCAATTTAGATGACATATGTGAAGCCGAATCGGTGAATTGATTTTCCACCAAATCGTAGGTGATAATAGCGTACAAGAGAGATTTAATATCCTGTGGTAGTTTGACCGTTACCGTTAATGCGGTTTAGCAAAATGCTCGATTCCCGTTATAAACTGTTTTGTTTGTATATTTAAACAAATAGGCGAATAAGTCTGCTACCAATTCAGTATGTTTTTTTTTCACTAAAGGATTCTTCATAAAATGGTACTGTGCTCAATCCGTCCGGACAAAGCTCAAAGCTTTACTTCGCTACTTGGTTATACTTGTTGACAACGGTTTATTTAGTAGGACTTCTGCATCCGCAGATTATCAAGGTGTGAGCCTAATTCGGCTCTGAGTCAAACAATGACACAGTACACCGTAATAGAGAAAGCCTTGAGATTCTTGCTTATCTACCTGCTCTCGCCAGGCCTCCTTATTGTTTCGAGACCGGTCCGTTACTTTTTTGAGCTGATATTCGTCTACTATCCGCCTCTATTTCGACGCAGAAATTCGCCTGAGAAGCATGCAAGGAAAGTTGAGGAGGTTCAGAAGCAGGTACGTTCCCGCCGTTTCGAATTCAAATATGAACTTGCAGTTATGCCGGACGACTACAATAAAAAAAAAATTAATTGCAGGTACGCGAATGGAATAGGAATGGACGGAAGAATCGAATGTGCACTGGACGCCCTACATGGAAGTCCTTGTCACTCCGAAACCTGGTCAAGAAGAACTTTACCCAGATTGTCATTGACTTGGAGGACATTATTGAGATCGATACGCATAACAGGGTCATTAGCTAATTTTATAGTTATACCAACGATTTGGGCGTTATTCACCTAACTCTGTATATCTTTTATAAACCTATACATATTTAGCTAGGCAATAGATCAAGCCCATCTTAACCACATTTTAAGATCGGAAAAGCTATTTAGTTCGAAAGAATTAACAATTGACCGGAATCGAATTTAGGTTTAAACCATTCAAAAATTTCGGATTGATTTTTGTCTTGATCCCAATAGGTTTTAAAGGTTGAGCCTGGTATGGTTATGGGAGCCCTAACGAATCAACTCCTGGACAAAGGATGGACCATTCCAGTAATCCCGGAATTTGAGTCACTCAGCATCGGTAAGTTTGATGGAATATTTTGTAATCTATCAGTTAGGTTGGTGTTATTTGCAGAATCCTTATTGTGCCCTTGTTTTATTTTGTAGGGGGTTGTGCCTGTGGGACAGGAATTGAAACGACGTCTCACAAGTATGGCCTGTTTGCAGACAGCTGCATTGGCTACGAAGTGGTCCTTGCTGACGGATCAGTCGTGAATTGCTCAAAGGTGAGATTGCGTATCAGGATAATGTCGATGCTTAACCTGATTTGCATAAGTGTAGACTCAGATTAATTGATTGTCTTAGGACGAAAACTCGGACATTTTCAATGCCATTCCTTGGTCACATGGGAGCATTGGATTCCTTACGGCTGTAACCATTCCACTCATCCCTGCCAAAAAGTGAAGTGGTATTAATTAGCGTTACTATAATATTAATATTATGATAACGTAATCCATAACAATTAATTTTGCCTTTATATTATGCAGATACGTAAAGCTGGAATACATTCCCACCACATCAATGGCAGAGGCTTCGAAACTTCTGAAAACGGAAGGAAAGGAATTTGTGGAAGGCCTAATGTTCGGACTCAATAAGTTTGTGATTATGTTCGGAACAATGGAAGATGTCGCTGAACCAAACAAGGTAGCATTGTTGTAAGCTTATGAAATTAAGCCTCAATGCGATTTAGTTATACCTCATACACGCTGAACTTTTAGGTTAACAATGTGAACGGTTGGAACAAGCCCTGGTTCTTCAAACACGTTGAGAGCTACTTGACCAAAGGGCCTGGGCAGAAGGGTCACAAGCATATCGAGTACGTTCCAATTCGAGACTACTACCATCGTCATCAGCGGGCCTTCTTTTGGGAAGTCAAGACCGGGGCGCCCTACGGGAACAACGTTATTTATCGAAATATCTTCGGATGGGTATTCCCGATTAGCTGGCATTTGTTCAAGATCGTTTCTCCCAAGTCCTTGATCACTCTCATGTTTGAGAAGAACCATGTCCTCCAAGACTTCATGGTCCCAATGAGCCGAATGGAGGCCATCATTGAGTTCTCCCATAAGGAAGTTGAGGTGAGCTTACAGGAGGGGTCAAATTCGTTTTCTGGTTCAATAGTATTTTAAAACGGGTGGCTCCCTCTACGTATGTATATAGGTCTATCCCTTATGGCTCTGTCCAGTAAAGTTCTTCCCTAGACCCACAATGGCCCCCTCAGCCGGGACCAAGGAAGAGCTCTACGTTGACATTGGGATTTACGGGACGACGAGTAAAGTGGAGACCTACGACAGGGTGAGGTCAACGAAAAAGTTTGAGAAGTTGGCCATTGAGAGCAACGGGTAAGTAGTAACTAGTAACAGTATAGTTCCTTGCCTATAAATTCACAGTCATCATTTGGTAACAAATGTGTTGAACATTAGGTACCAGTTCCTGTATGCCGACTGCTTCCTCTCCCGAGAGGACTTTGGGAAAATGTTTGACATGCGACACTATGACAGAGTCCGAGAACAGTACAAATGCAAGGACGCCTTTCCACATGTTTATGATAAGGTCTCAGCTTCTGCAAGAAAATAAGCTAAGAAGTGTACAATTAACTTCAAAATGATTCAGTACCCAATTCCAATAGCTACATAATTATTGTACTTTAATTTTTATTGTGATTCGTATTTCTTGTAGGAAATGGTGCTTTATAGTACTTACATTAAAAATGTAGCATTAGAAAATATAAACCGTTCAAGGTCCTTTCCTCATATTATGGAATTATTTTCTCCTTTCATACGGCTGACAACCAACAACAATACATTAAATTGACACTAAACAATGTGAATTTAAAGTAAAATTGCCTTTCAACCATTTCCTGCAGTGCTCTACATGTTTTTGACCCGTTTTTTTTTGCACATACATATCTACATAAATAAAACCTATATAACTACGCCAAGGGAGGTGCCTGTGGATCCGATAATAATTTTCAGTATTATAGGAATGCGAACTAGGTACCTACGGCAATCTCATCGCATTCTAGTAAAAGCGCGAAAAGGACAATAAAGGGTCGGATTATTTTTGTCCATGTATTCTAAGGTTCGGAATTCGCTTAACCATTCTCGTAGAAGTTCGTGTCTGTTCTGCGTCACTGTGTCCTTGGTCACGTTTTTAGCAGTTTTTGGAAGGGCATTAAATACAATTTAATCCTACATGCTTAACTCTTTATACCTTTAACTGATGATCTGAACACTTACTTTAGTAATTGCATAAACGTGGCTTTAGGATTTGTAGAGGTATCTATATAGCTGCCTAAATATGACGGACTACACATTAGTAGAGAGCGTCATGCTATTTTTCCTCGTTTACGTATTTGGTCCCATCTACATGATTCTCTCGAGGCCAATTGGAATCATTGTCGAGGCATTCTTCCTTTCCTCTCCCACTTTCTTCCGAAGCCCAAACACCCCTGCAAAGCATCGGAAGAAAGTAGAGGGGGTCCAAGAACAGGTATGTATGGGCTGCTCTATTCAGTTATACATTATACATAAACTTGTAAGTTTTCGAAGTTGGAAAATATCGAATTAAAAGAATACGCTGAATTTGCCACCAGGTTCAGGCATGGAACAGGAACGGGCGGAAGAATCTGATGTGTACTGGACGGCCGGGTTGGAAATCTCTAAGTGTCCGTAGCCTGGTCAAATCCAACATGACCTGCATTATGATGGAACTTAACGAAATCATTGACATAGACGTAAAGGATAAGGTGGGACACATGACGATAGCATAATACAAAGATTGAGATCAATTTATGATTCTGGTTCTGCTCCTTTTCACAGATTTTAAGACTAGAGCCTGGGATGGTGATGGGGGACCTCACGGATCAGCTCCTGGACAAAGGATGGACCATTCCGGTAATTCCAGAATTTGAGACACTAAGCGTAGGTAGGCTAACCATAACCAACATTGATATTATGGGGCTTCAAACGAATATTAATTGGCATGCTTAATATACCAACGCACGTGAAACTATTGCATTATTTCAATTCGTAGGCGGCTGTATTTGTGGAACAGGGATTGAAACAACGTCCCACAAGTACGGACTATTTGCTGACACCTGCATAGAATACGAAGTGGTTCTACCAGACGGAACCCTTGTGAATTGTTCTAAGGTAACATGGCCCATGTAATTTCCTACAATTGCCATAAGTTCAAAGGTTAAGCTGGTAGTATTTATATAATTGTACAGGACAAGAATTCGGACCTTTTTCACGCCATTCCCTGGTCCCATGGGAGCATTGGTTTCCTCACGGCGGTCACGATTCCGCTCATTCCAGCGAAAAAGTACGTTCTTACAGCTTGCATATCGGAAGAAGTCGAAATCCCAATTTGCTAATTACAATCACAGGTACGCTAAGCTGGAGTACGTTCCGACAACCTCAGTGACTGTAGCTTCAGATCTCTTGAAAACGGAAGGGGCCGACTTCGTAGAAGGGATCATGTTTGGGCTCCACAAGTTTGTGTTTATGCTGGGTACAATGGTGGACCAGGCCGAGTCGGGAAAGGTGATTTAAAACAACACTAGACTTGACTTTGGAGCCATATTTGAACATATCCCAAACTCTCGAACCAGAAGATCAATCGTCTGAATTCCTGGTACAAGCCTTGGTTCTACAAGCATGCGGAAAGCTATTTGACTGGCCAGAACCTTGCTGGGCGGACTGAGTACGTTCCACTTCGTGAGTACTACCACCGGCATCAGCGGAGCTACTTTTGGGAGCTCAAGTACGGGGCCCCCTTTGGGAACAACCTGGCCTTCCGGCTCTTGTTCGGATGGGTCTACCCTATGAGCTTCCCGCTCTCCAAGATCCTCCTACCCATGTACGCTAGGGAACTTGCCTTTGAGCGGAACCATGTTCTTCAGGACTTTATGGTCCCCATAACCAAAATGGAGGAGATCATTACGTTCGCCCATAAGGAAGTAGAGGTATGTGAAAAAGAATTCACAAATTATGTAGACAGAAATTAATAACACCACGCTTTCTTCCCTTTAGATTTATCCTTTATGGCTGTGTCCAGTAAGGTTCTTTAACAAGCCCACAATGGCACACTCCCGGGGAGACAAGGATGAGCTCTACGTTGACATTGGGATTTATGGGACGACCAAGAAAGTTGACACTTATGACCGGGTCAAGTCAACGAGGAAGTTTGAAAAGGTGGCCATCGAAAATCATGGGTAAAAATGTGTTACAATCAGTCAAAACGCGACTGTGAAATGTAAAGCTTATTCTCTTATAAATAGATACCAATTCCTGTATGCTGATTGCTTTTTGACCCGAGACGAGCTCAACAAAATGTTTGACATGGAGCACTATGACCGTGTACGAGAGAAGTACAACTGCAATGATGCTTTCCCTCATGTCTACGATAAGGTCTCAGCTTATGCGAGGAAGTAATAAGGAACAAAGACGTCACAGAACTGACCGTGACTAGGGCCATAAATTCTGACCGGATTTTGAAAATCCGGATTTCGGATTTCGCCGGATTTGAAATCTCAAATCCGGAT
>JAQFZY010000198.1:0-40534 GCA_034696285.1 Hypogastrura burkilli
TTAGGCCTGGATTGTTTGTTTCTTGTTTTAACTTTCCAGTGCACTTTTAAGTTCAGGGTAGTCTGCTTTTTCTAAATCCATTTTTTCGACTTTAACTTTGAAATTTTCAGCTTGAATCTATATGACTTTTTGACACGAAATAATTAACCCCGTTCCTTAGAGTTGGCATTCTATCTATTTAGCCCTTCTCACAGTTTGTCGGATCCGGTTAGGCTAGAATTTTGAAATCTTGGTAAGGCTCAAATTTTTCAAGGCTGGGTTAGGTTAGGTTTGGATTCTCACTGATGGGTCAGAATGGTTAGGTGCTGTCATTTTAGTAATTCGGAGTTAAATTCAGCCACATTTCATATCAATATTAGTGGATAGGTTTGAACGATCCTTTAAAGACTAAATCCTTCCAAGTCCAAGGCTTAGAAACTATGACGCCGATCTGAAATTACAGTTTTTTCTATCCCAGTCCTAAAGCGAGTTGAAATTTAAATACTTACTCATCTCTGTACCTAAGACATACACAATTGAGCCTTCTGAAGAGCCCTTTAGGATCAGACATATGATTCGGATTTTGCTTCATTATCCAATTCAAAGCCAAGCCCATGATCCTGATCCTGTTCTGCACTTGATCTTGCAGATGCAGGCTCCCAGCCACACGTCCAAATCTTTAGTCCTTTTACTAGGAGCCTCTGCCTAATAGTTTCTTCCCCTGCGATTTTTTTGTGATCTCTCCTCCTCAATTGGAGTTTGTTAATTTGCCAGAGAGGCAAAAGCCTCATCCCATCCCCCCTTCACAACATTGTTTGGAGGAGACCAATGAGAGAGATCCTCAGGATCAAGGAACTTACCTGGCGCTCTCCACAGCATCCCTATGCACATCTTTAGCACGCATGTATTACATCCACAAACAAACACGTACATATGTACTATATTCAGGTACACCTAATTCTTGCTCACAGATTCCACTCTTGCTTTTACTTCACGAAACAAAAAAAGCTTGGCTCCCGCTTCGGCTAAGATAGTTTCAACAACGTTCAGAACCGCCATTCTGGAATTTGATTATTAGGTAGGTATATAAGTGCATACGGACAAGAGTGAATACTTTTGACGCAAAAATAATAAGAATTTCTCTCTTTTCGTCTTCACAGACAAAGTAAATTATGATCATTTATTTTTTTACTTTCCCGGAAGCCAATCTAATTTTTTGTCGTTTTTTAGTATAAAAAGGAATGAGGAATATAATATTCGTTATCCTGGTTTTAAAATCCGGTATTACTTTTTATTGGAGCCTTTAATTACTCAGAGTAATCAGAGCATGTGATCAGAACATGTAGGCATTCCTGCATGTAGTACTTAGACATGAGCCCTACTATTTAAAAAATCAGTGCTAGAAGGTACTCATTAAGTACCTAAATACGTAGGTAGTAGGGTGGCATAAGGAGTCGGGCTAAGTGAAAGACTGATGCACCTGATAGATAATAGTAGTGGAGAAAAGAACCCGGTAAGTGTAGGGAAGTGTAGCGGAACTTGGAACAGGTTGTGCTTTTTAATTCCTTTATTCTCTGTCTTGGAGACCCTACAACAGTACAGAGGCTAGAGGTAGATACATGGACCATAGTAGCCTGGTACAAGATTAAATGGGTATAACGTAATAATAGTATAACCCGGCCCAAACGTACACGTTATGATTTCTTTGGGGATGTGGGAAAGGCGGGTTGGACAACTCTCACCCTTGGCTTTTTATTCCTGCGGCTAAGGAAGGCGGACGAGCCTTTTCTTTTGTGTTTATATGACGGAAGGATATGGCGTATCCTAGCAATTGGGTCAATTATCTACTGGCTCTTCTTTCATACTTTATACACCTTCAAACTTCGAATCAGTTCTAAATTACATTTAGTTGAAACGATTTATTTGATAAATGTATTTTTTATGAGGAAAAAAGTTGTACTTTGTATTTTCAAGTTAAATCTATATTTTTTCCGGTCAGTGACTAAAAATGCTACTACGGTTACCACTTCCCCTAATTTAAATAAGTACACAGTTTGTAAACAAAATGATTAGTATTTTTGCTTATTCGGTTTACTTAGGCTATGTTGATAGGGCTATATGGCTGGGTCCTTTGTGCGCGGAAATTTGATGGTGAAGAAGAAGAAATGGCGTAAATAGAAGCAAAAATAATGTTTATTTAACAATAATGAAATAAAATGGATCACATTGTTTGCGCCACTACCGTAAATTAATCCCCTTTCTTCTTTGTCTAAAAAAAATCCTTATGCTGCAAGTGATTCGTCAACAAAATTGAAGCTCGAAATATTGTGTATTTTAATATTAGTAAACTAAACGTATTTTTTTTCCACATTTAGAACTTTAACTGTATACATTGGTATTGGTAGTTTATTTTTCTTCCGGAAGGTCCAAATTTGCCTAAAGTCGATGTATTAAGGGCTATACCTATGTTCGTATGTTTCCTTATATTTAGCTCTATCACTGTAGGTTGTCATTACAGAAATATAAATTTAAATGTATTCGGCTGTGGACATGTCAAATGAATTTGATTAATTGATTGATTACTGTATGTTCTTCCATTATGCATGGAATTATTTAGGTTAGGTTAGGTCCATACTACAAGAGTCATATCATCGACGGACTGCTCATTATTTTCCGCTAAAAGCAGTTTTTCCCCACATTTCCAAATGCAGGTGATAGTCTTGATTGAGGCCTTTAGGAATAGGATTTTTCCATATATGTACGGGAATGTTAAGCTAACTTAACTGGGAGGGCGGGGATTGGCTGGGAGACGAGGCCGTGCTTAGTAAGGGCAGGGTGGTCAGTGGTTCCAAGTCGGAACTAAGACTCTGAAACCCCGGCCCAAGCCCTGCTACTGTTCTTAGCCAGACCATTGTTGCGTGGGACTTATGAGACAGGCCTGGGATTAAGGAAATCTCGACAGGTACGTACCCCACGTTTTCCCCCATTACGCCTTCGTCTTCTCATTCCCACTCCGTCCGCCGAGGCCCAGTAGCCAAGTCCGGCCTCCGTCCCATCACTCCCGCTCACTAGATTTACATATAGAGAAAAATCCGAGTCGTCTTGGTAAAAATCCCGAATCCAGTCAGAATCCCCAGTTCTAGTTAGCTACCACCAAAAATCAAAAAGTTCTCAACCTAAGTCAAGCCTTAGACCCGCCCAGCCGCTCCTAAATCCAAATCAGTGCTGCCAAGAAACCAAGCGCTGTTAGTCAACGTTTCGAAGGGTTCCGGACTCAATTGTTCTGGCAAAGAGAAGGTGCTACGGAAATCGGAGATTGTGAGCCTCAGTACATCAGTTGCAATTTTCTAAAAAGTGAGGAAAAGAAGGCTTAGAGAAAGTCCCCGCCCCCGTAGGTTGGGAAGATTTGATTTGAGAATTGAGCTGCATGACTGGGACTTAATGACATGGTTTAGTTACGTAGTCGAGTGATGATGAGTCGGTTGGTTGACTATTGATGAAGACTGATAGAGCCGGTTCGTGGAGTGTGTAATGTGATATTACTTTGGAGCCATTTAGGCCCTTGGCTGGAAGACGCTGTCGGAAGTCACCGTTTTTCCGGACGCTGGCTCTAAGGGAACTTCTGGTTAGAGAAGGCTCGGGGTTCCCACAATGGGACCTCAACGGGACTGATCTCTGCCTTCCCTAATACGCTAAGATCAAAAGGACAAAAAACTCGTTCCGCTCCCTCACGTGTAGGGTCGTCAAATCCATAAGTGCTGAACAAAACTATATTTATTAAAAGTCGAGATCTGAATGAAATACTAGTTGGGAAATTGAAGGAGAGACCAGCCTCAAAATTTCTACACTTTTGGAAAATCAGACTACTATGCCTGTAGTGATGGACCCGACTGACAGAGCCGCATCACCTTGGGTGAGTTTCTCCATAATACGCCAGAGGGATCTTTCCCAACGTTGAGAAAAAGCCTTAGAAAATGCCATAATTAATGTATATAATTTGCATTGTAAACATAGTTAAATGGTTTGGAACTCACGTAGGGACCGAAAAATACTGATTCAATTTACAATTCCTGATTCTTGCAGACAGATTTTTTTTTGTTGCTCAAAAAGCTGGCAATATGGGACGTTTAAGTAAAACTACGTTAGGTCTGTTTAGTGTCTAAAGTTATAGCTACTTCTGGATTCGGAAGGTAAATTTTCTTGGAGAAAGTTCGTGCTTTTCTTTAAGTAGATGTTAATATTTTTAACTGTTATATCCGTGTAAATTTATTTCATAGTAGTTCACCACCCCCACAAAAGTACCTGTAGGTTTTAGGTTTTTAATTGTATAGGTATATATTTAAAGGCGGAATATAAAAAAAAGCCATGTAAGGCTAATTTATTATGGATAGTTAGTATTAAATAGGTTTGATCGGTTTTGGACAACAAAACGATTTTATTTCGCTGAATTTTCATATTCATTAAGGTCCTTACGTTTTCTTTCGGCTACAACGTATATTCTTGCTGTAGCACTAACTGCAAGCCATTTTAATTAGATTAACGATGTGTAGCATATGTTACGCCCGAATCCCGAAATAGCCATAGTTAGTCGTGGGCTCTTTTTTCACAACCAACCATTAACCGAAAAGTTCGAGGTAACCGAACCTTAACCTAATTCTAAGGATACTATCAGGTTAGGCTACGTTAGATTAGCTTACGTTAAGTTGTTTTAAGTTAGGTTAGGCTAGATTTGGTTACTACAGTTTAATTTCGACAAACCGTAATTTCGGCTTGTGGCTGGTTTCGACACCCACTGGTCGTTTTCGGGGTTGGGGTGTAACACATACATCAAATTCTATTTAACTTATTTTCGTGCGCCTCAACTTACCCGGGTACAACTTTGGATTAGATTTGGGATAGCAAAAATATGATACAGGCTTAAGAATTGACTAGTAGTATTAATAGTAGTAGTAAGAATAGTATGTGTATCTTTATGCAATCTTAATTTGTGCATGTTGTCAGCGTAAATTCTACATTTTGCATTCAGAAGAAGGTTTCAATGTGCCAAAGCACAATATTCAGTGTGCTGTAATTAGGGAGCTTGAAATATATTCCGGATCTGTTTTATGTATAAGCCTGCCTGTACCTCTTCTGGCCACAAAAGTGCAGGCAGAAAAGGAGAAGTTCGTACAGTGTCATGGTTGAGTGATTTGCTTTGTGCCCCTTCATTATTACCTCAGAACAACCGCCTCGACTGCAATTTAAATTCTGCTCTTTAAATCGCAGACTTATTTTATTGTATCTGACTCACCTGCATAGTACTCCATACTACCATTGGGACGCATTTCTTTTCTTCCCAGCCTAATCAAGTATTCAATATTTTTGTATATCTAGCTAGGTATTTTATTTATACTATTTTGCATAAGAGCTTCTACATCACAGCTACAAGAAACTGGTTAGATAAAATCATATTTTTCCACATAAAAACGGAAAGGAAATTCAGCATGGCTTTGTCCCAGTGTAAAATTTTATTTCGTGTTTCGGGTGGATATAGTTCATGTTGCAAATTATACACAAATTGGATTTTTTTCCTCTTTCCATATTTATTTTACAATGGGATGCGTAAAAATTGCTTATTATAAAATTGAAATGAAACGATAATCTGTGAAAGCAGAGTCAGAGTCCACATTAAATTTACTTTGTCTTAAATTGTCAATTGAACTAATTTTACCCACTGTATTGCCAAATAGATTGCACTATTGGAAAGAGTATATATTTCTCGTTTACAGCAAAATCAATAAGCCTAGTAATGGATTTCAATATGAAAACTATAATTGCTTGAATCAGGCTTCCCAAAACCGACCAGTCAGTGCGCGTACTGGTTCAATTGCCTAAAAACAACGTAGAAAATACACAGAGAGGCCGCAGAAATCAAAAGCAGGAAATCAACATCGACATAAAATTAAATTTCTGTCCAAAAAAGGCTTCAGAAAGCTATGAATACGACTCTTGTGCCCAGCAAAGGGAAAGGAGGGAAAGCAAGAGGAATGTCAGAAGGCTCTGAATAGGATGATTCTCAGGGTCTACGTACTCTAGGCATAGCAGAGCCAATACCTACAACACCCCCCAAAAAACTTGTGAATGGCATTATGAATATTAAACTTCTGTTGGGCCCCCACTTTGGCACAGCATGACGGAAGAGACTTAAATCTCTGGGTGGTTCCTGACGGGCTTAAATACCTTGATCATTCTAAGTTATATCCCAGCCTATTCCGAATTGTAGATTCCAATGGACTGTAATATCAAATGTGTTGTGGCTTGAGTAATTTCACTATGAGCTCCAACTTGGTTGTTGCAACTTAGTCCTTGTGAACCGGGCGGATTTAAGTGGAATGAATAATTCTGCCTGACCTTAACAGTCATTGAGCCTGATCTCCGTGAATTAAGGAGAGATGAGTGTGGTCCAGGAATCGAGTCCTATTTCTGTATAACACGATTTCCCTCATTATGGTCCACAAGAGTCTTTTGATAAGCTCTTTTTTGAATTGAATTCCAAAAAAGGAGAATAAGAGCGACTTGGCTCCTTTTTTTTATTACAATGATGAGTGGGATAGTCAGTCACGGTTGGGTAGAAGGCAGAGGGGATCCAGGTCCTGGCTGCAAAATGTGGCGCACTTATGTCGTAGAATCCTAGGATTCAAAACCCGGGCAATTAAAGGAAGAAATTGTGACACTTATTGTTTTCCCCTTAAATATTGATAGCTCATTTCTTCGATAAAGAAAACAGGGAATTTTGTATCAGCATTATATTGAGAACTTGTTACAATTACTTCAAAGTACCGGATACTATACTTATTGTATTTTGGTAGTATTTTTATTATGACTCCTTACGAAGCACTCACAGTTTTTGCCAATATCAGTAGAATAGAAGTGCTGATTCTTGCTAAGCAAATTATTTCGGATTCTACATTATTATATTCTGCCCAAATGTAAAGATTTCGGACCAAAATAACGTGTAGAAGTGAACAAAGGGTGTTAATCAAATAATACGCCATTTATGGGTTGAAGTCAATTATTTCCAAAGCTAAAATTACACAGCTGAAATTGGGTGAGTTAAGACTATGTTATCGTGGGCTAGGTTACGTTATCAACTGTAAGCTGCTTCATCTCCAAGTCAGCGTTCGGTAGAAGGATACAACATTTTTTAAAGTCAAAGTCAATTTTTAGGTGTTTGAGCTCTACCAACATACATCAGTTTTAACCAGAAGTCAGCTTTTCCTTAGTTGTAGTTTGTTTTTAATACTTAAACTAACAATATACAGATTCATATGACAAGGTTTGGGATTTACACAATCCAGACGTGTTCTATTGTCACCTGGTGTTCAAGGTACACGATTATGTTCTTGATGTATTACTACTGCTTAGTTTAGCGGAGTAGCTGACAGTGGCTTGTAATTGTAACTTGTGTTGAGCTCTAGAGAATCATGCTCCTATTTTTAACTTTTTCCTCTGGACTACAGTCCAGATTCTGGTGCTACGTGTACTCGTACCTACAGGAGGAGGCCTCACAGTATGCATATAGTACAGTGTACATTAGAGAGCAGTGCTGGGAGTCGGAGCATATAATTGGGATAGGAGTCCTCTTCGGTGTGATATAATAATGAGGATGAGGAGGATTCGTGTTTGATAGGATAATGACGACGGAGAGGACAGTTTTATCTGATCCCAGCGGCCCCTGTATTTACATAGGGCCTCAGAGGCCAGTTGGGCCTTTATAAGTCGAGAGGAGGGAAAGAAGGACTTGATTTTTATAGCGTAAGTAGGAGTGAGGAAATGCCTTCCTTTCCCACGCTAGGAAATGCCAGAGGAGAGCGGATATGGAGTTCCTACCTCACCAGCCAGCCAGCCCTATCACTCTCTATCACTTCCAAATCTTCACAACTTACCTGTTTCTTCTGCCTACCTGCTCTGGTTTCCTTATTAGGAGTCTCAGCCACCGTACCCGCTCTGACTTACGGGAGGGCTTTAACTTGGGAATCACCCCTTCTACGTAAGCTAGCCAGGCGAGGGCAACAGTCAGAGGACATCTAAGTCCTACTGTCAGGGAGAGGGTACAGGTCAACGCAAAGTTTAAAACATACATTGATTTAATCTACGATTGGGCCAGTATTGAAAATTCATATTCATACATAATGTTAATGACTCATTTTCAAGATCTTAGAAAGAGAGACTCATTTAGCGGAAAATCCAGAATCCCCCTCCCCAAAAAATACTTCATTTGAATTAGTGACAATATTTATTTTAAGGACATTCTGAATGTCGTGCCGCGCTAGATCTTAGATTCTGAAAGCAGAATCAAGTCTGAGTTCGGTTTTGAAATCCGATCCCTACAATGGACTTCCATATGAAATTCAATAAAGACATTAAAGTCTAGTGGCTGGTGATGAGGGTAGGAGAAGCAGAAAGTTATTGAACGGTTCCCACGGGCCAGGCCTGGACTCTTCTTCTGCTGGTGTGGCCAAAGAGCCATGACGATCTATCTGTCCCGGGCGGAGTGGTCCCAATGGCCAAGCCAAGTTCGCTCCTCATCGTCACTCCGTCCGTCCACCACATCACGATCCGGCTCGGTCTCACTAACACAACTCATTGCGGTTTCGGCTACTGAGACGGAACTTTTTGTGACCCCGCTCGGCCACACAGTAGGATCCTCTCCACTTCCCTCTATGCAGGATCTCAAGTCCAGGCCCTACCACTCATTCACCTTTTTTGCCCTCCCTATTAGGCCGGGCCCGGGCTGTACAGGTAGGACGGAGACCCAAATCACTTCATTCATTACTCTCCGTTTCAATTTCAATTCCATTGGCTCTTCCCGGCCCTTTCTCTCTATTCATGATCACGATGATGCGTACCATGTACCACACACGCTACCAACACGGGCTCCGAAGGATTATATTTTAGATCCCAATCTACAAGAATTAAGAATCCTCAAATCCTGAGTGTTTGGACAATTCTGTCAATTTGAAAATGAGCCAGTACTATGTACACTTACTACTGGTCCGCTTGGGAAGTTAGTTCAATCAGTACAAAAGATTGAAAGCCATTGTTTTACTTCTTGCTGAAGCTCTTTATTAGAGTTTTATGATCCTTCCTAATTTATTTTACAATGGGATGCTTAGTAATTACTTGCCAAAGTGAGAGCAAACATTTTATTCAAGCCTTTTTAAATTAATAATTTAATTAATTTCTAATTATCCCATTGTGAAATTATTTGCAATATTCGATAAAGCATTAAATTCTACAGTGGAGCCCAATTTAAACATGAAATAAAATAATTAATTTCAATATGAGATCGATTTCCCAAACTGACTAGTCAGTATGGATACTGTTATATTTTCTACACAATCTACAACATACATATTCCTGGTGAGAGCGAATACGCAGACTTGCCTGGTCTCAAAGGCTAATCTATAATTATTGTTGGATCCGCCGGACGGACTGAAATCCGCCGGCTGCCTTCCATATAAATCCAGTACCACATGAGTACTTTGAAGACGATTAGGAAGGCCCTTGGGCCTCCAAACTAGTAAAAACAGTAGCCGGAGTCGTTAAGTACATATATATTGAATGAGTGAGTGCTCCTATTGAACCCAACACCTGTTCATTTCCGGATCCTTCCCAATGAATGACTGCATGAGTAGTTCAGAATTACTTAGGGAGGAGAGGCATAAAAAATCCCGGATCAGCTCGACAATATACATATAAATATGTACCTATATACAGCCAAAAGCCGGTCTTGTTTGGAACCTGTCCAAAACACATTTCACCAAATCCAAGTGGACTATTGTAGCTAAAAATTGAATTTTAAACAATTTCCCTTTGTTTGGCCCCCATGCCCTTCGCCCCTGTTTGTTTTGAAGGGGACAAAGGACCGAAGTAGGAGCTGAAGGTCCGGTCGGCCCTAAATCAATATTTATTGAACATCATCAGAATCTGAATATAGCAAAGCCTATATTACGTTTCCCTCTTTAAGGAACATGTATTATACAATAGCCAATACCAATTTGAGCCCAATCAGTGAAAAACTTCAGGATAAATGCGGCATAATTTGATTAAAATTCCTAAACATAGTTTAATACTTTTTCAAACGGTGAAATTTATTTTGCCGTGCTCAACCTTATTCGCAAGTGGTCGGTAGCATATACATACAATATAATGTGAATGTAGAACAGAGATGGGGTAACTGTAATATAGTACGCTGAAGGTTAATAAAGCCGCCCCAATCCTGCTTAATAGCTTCCTGAGTGTCGGCCAAACTGCTCATTCTCAGCTGGAGAACACTTACTGGAAACCTAAGCTAACATAATTATAAATCGTCTAGGGCCCTTATTTTTCATAATCTGTAAGGTCATATCAGTTTCAGGAGTGGCTTGTAGGTATAATGAAGTTTGTAAAATATACTTTTAAGTGCGAATATAAAATGCGAAAATAATGCCTTATTTGCAAGAATATGGGTTTTACCGGAAGATACTTGATCAAAGTAGCTAATTCATTCGAATCAATTTTAGAATTGGTTAAATTAAGCCTTTTTTTCGTTAAATTAACATTTTTAAATTCATCTAAATTAGAATAGGTTAAGTCTTTAAAAACAGGTCCTGACTTTCATAAAATCAGCTTCATTGGGAGCAGAATCGGCTGAAACTTTAAACTTGAGCAAATCTAATTTCACAAAGTCTTGACTAACTTAGGTCTAGCTTTATGAGGTACGAAAATAATTTCATTTGAGAAAATCAGGGATTTTTATACACAGTATACCAAGCTCTTGGATAATAATTTCGGTGCCTCTTTATTATTACCATTTTCGGTACAAATACTGTTATTGCCTTGAATTACGTTAGGCTAGGTTAAGCTTTCACTACAATAGGAATTTAAAGGCGAAGTCATACCTGCCTGACTAATGGAAGCCTTCCCTACTAATTTCTGACTAAACCTAAATAAGCCTTGGCTAATGGAAACTTGATAAGTGTTTTATTGATGTTGTGTCCTAGGGCCAGTACCATTTGGGACTCGGTAGTTCGTATGAAGCGGGCGAGCCGTCGGGGCCCAACAATGCTACACCTGCAGACAGCTGGGACACAGGCTCACTCCAGGAATACAAATTCACCCCCTTCCCAAACAATACGCCGACTGACTCACCCAACACCCCCGTATCAGTCAGTCAGTACTATCTCCAGCAGGTAAGGTCATGGGCCGAGAAACAATTCACTCTTAATTTAAGAAGAAAGTCCGCATCAATACCTGAAACCTTGGTACTCTTGTAGTTACTGCTGCTCAAACAGTATGACTCAGCTCGGGTATGCGATATGAATCCGGTATTACTCCCGTATAAGCCGACTCATATTCGTTCCCATCCTCCTTGGCATATTTCGTTTTGGGCTGAAGTCCCTTTTTTGAGCAGCACTAATATTAAGTCATTCCCGAATAAATGCCAGTAATATTAACGTCCGTATAGAAATTTGTGCTTAATGGATGAGGGATTAGGCTAGGCTGCCTTTCTATGATGATCTGATATGATGAAGCCCGCCCCTCACAACACCAACACATGTTCTTGCGGAGAGTTATGAAGTGTGACTTGTTTTTGGGTGAATGTAGCCCCTATCATGCAATCCGGGCCCCCGCACTCGGAAAGCGTGTCAGAATGAATTAGATCATCTGAACAGATGTATTCTATGATCTCCGTCTTAGTATGGACCTAAACGGCCACTCAATTTACGAACTTATTTACTACAATAGGACTGGAGGTGTGCCTAATTGGTTGGTATATTTCAGAATGATATGTGCGTGCAGCCGAATGACCAGCAGCAGCAGCAGCTCTCTGAGCTCAGCCCGTCTGTACAACAGCAACAACAGCAACAACAGCAGCAGCAGCAGCAGGGCGGCGGGATGGGCCTCAATGGTCACGTTGACTATGGGCAGCAGTCCCCGCAGGAGGGGTCCGGGCTCCTCCCCGTCCCCGGCGGCGGGACCGGCCTGGTTCCTAATAACCCCGTTGACCTCTCAAACCCGAGTCCGAGCAGGCACCCCGGCATGGATGACCGGCGCCACCTCCATCACCAGCACCATCATCTCCAGCCCCAGCATCCCGTCCCACAGCTTCATCACTACAAGCATCTGCAGCCCCTCGGTGCTATTCTGCATAACTTGGGTAAGTGCCCGGGCCCGGGATGCTTTTCCTGAATAGACTTAAGCGGGGAGTGGTCAAGTGTCCAAACTCCAGAGCTCTCCGAAAGTTTCACGGAAACTAGTTTCCCGTAGTACTTATACGGGCTGGAGTTGAAGAGATATCTTGCATGCTGGAGAAATTATTTTCCGGAAAAAGCTATAACATTCTGCGGTATAAATATTACGTTCATTTATTCAAATCCAACCTAACTTGATTTGGTTCAATGTTAACCTAATGTAACTTGATGTGGTTCCAAGTCAACATTACCTAAATTGATGTGGTTCCAAGTATAGCTAACGTAACTTGATGTGGTTCCAAGTATACCTAACGTAACTTGATGTGGTTCCAAGTTAACCTAGCCTAACTTGATATGGTTCCAAGTATACCTAACGTAACTTGATGTGGTTCGAAGTTAACCTAACGTAACTTGATTTGGTTGCAAGTATACCTAACGTAACTTGATGTGGTTCCAAGTTAACCTAGCCTAACTTGATATGGTTCCAAGTATACCTAACGTAACTTGATGTGGTTCGAAGTTAACCTAACGTAACTTGATTTGGTTGCAAGTTAACCTAACCTAGCTTGATGTGATTCCAAGCATACCTAACGCAACTGGATGTGGTTCCAAGTATACCTAACCTAACTTGATGTGATTCCAAGCATACCTAACCTAACTTGATGTGGTGCCAAGTATACCTAACCTAACTAGATGTGGTTTCAAGTATACCTAACCTAACTAGATGTGGTTTCAAGTATACCTAACCTAACTTGATGTGGTTCCGAGTTAACCTAACCTAACTTGATGTGGTTCCAAGTTAACCTAACCTAACTTGATGCAGTTCAAATCCAACATAACCTAATTTGATGCAGTGCAACACTAACCTGTCCCAAGTAGATGTAGTTCAAAGCTAACCTATTTTTCTGTAGTTAAAATCTAACCTTGCCTAACCTTGAGCTCTTTGAGAAAATAAGTTGGTATTCGTTGAGTGGTATTCGGGCCTTTGACCATACAATGATTTAAGCTTAGGTTATAGGGAGTAACTCCGTTCTGTGCACTGCCTGCCTGCGTTGAAAGAGCCCATTATTCCGTCTGGATTAATATTTCATGGGCCCGGCTATTGTGAAGAGGCGTAAGGGTTAGCGATAACCGGCTGTGTTGAGCAATAGTCAGTCATCACTCATCAAGGAATAAAGGGGTAGCACAGGGAGGCCGTATCAGCATCGCTATACTTCAAGACAGTAGGCTTGTTCCCTGAAACTCCACTTTACTCAAAAATAAATACCTACATAGTTATAATTCGCTAACTGAATTAAAGTATGGGTATGCTTGGTTATGATTTAGTTCTATTATGTCCCACGCGATCTAATTAGTTGAACACAGTGGTACAGATGTCACCTTACATTTTAGCAGATCTTAAAAGATTATGCCAGTGTCAATGTGTTTGACGGACTCGGATTAACCTTTGTAGACTAATTTAAATGCATTTCAGGTTAAATCCGGTATGTAAATATTTAGGAATATCTTAAATTTTGTCAGAGATACCTTAAATGCCTTTAGCCTATTTACTGTATTTCCGTTAAATGTGGTAGGACTTTCTTCCGTGAAAGTTATTCTTTTGATTTTGGCAAAAATAAGAATTGGGATCTCTCTGTAGATTCGGCGGCATATTTGTCGGGAGTGCTAATTGTGGCCTTTGGGCCCGCCCCTGTAAAACCTTTCCCTCTGGATTCTGATCCGATCCATCCCCATCCCTCCTTCTACGTCTCTCTCTACTATGTACGTAGATACTGCATTACATAGGTAGTTCTCCTCTATGAGGGGAGCTTGGAAAGTGTGGGAAAAATACCCGTGCGGAGCAGGTGGGCCTGATAATTAAGAAGACTGTAAACAGACCAACTCTCATCTCCCTTCCAGCTCTTTCTCCAGCAGCAGCAGCAGCAGCAGCCAGGCATTGGGATCTGTCAGGAAAATAAATAGTGTGGATGAGCGGAGCGGGAGCGAGCGGAGGAGGGACAGGGAGCCCGCTCCTTCCGCTACAATATCAATTCATCCTGGCCAAGGCCTACTTCCACAATATTAAATCAATCAGACACTACTCAGGACACAATTATTTGGACCAGAGGCCCCGGGCCAGCCCAGTACCCATACGGTCTACTGGGCCTCGCTCTCTAAATGAACCAATCTAGACTGGCTACTACGTCACCCCAATTTCAAGCCACTTGTCTTAAGGCATATAGAAATATACCCTGATACTTTACTACGTACGCGGATTTCTTATGCGGAAAAATACCTATTACCGGAAAAGTGAGCCGAACCATTCTAAGGCGACTAAGTTTTCCTTGTAGGCTGTGCAAACTAAAGTTTAGAAAATTATGGAATCAAGCATTTTTTGTGGTTAAGATCTATCCCAACTTCACTTAATATAATCAGACAGGAATTTAGCATAATATTCCCTAATAATATAATTCGGGACTAATTCAGCGGAATTAACAACATAATGTTTGTAAGGGGCATTTTCAATGTCCAGCTTTCACCTCCTCAAAGTCTTTAGCAAATCCATTTTAGCCATTCAACTAGTGCAAACTTTCATATCCAAATACATTATTTTCCTTCTTTTTAAAAAGTGGTTCTAATCCAGAATTCCATGTCCATTCCAATAGTGAAATTTATTTTAAACTGGAATGGAACTACTTAATAATCGAAAAATAGGCTTGATCACCCTCTTATTTGTCGAAAATTTCAATTTAGTAATTTCCACGCAGGTGATTGTAAAATAAATTGTCGAGTTTGAAAGAGAATCAAGTTCTGGCATTCTTTAGCAACAATTTTGCAATACCGGATTTCATCCTAAAATTAATCATTTACTGAGTTCGACTTCTCAAACTGAGTAGTCACCATTCTGTACCTTCCTAAAAGAACTCGGAGTATATCCATGGCCCGCCCATGCCTGCTCTAATTACTTCAAAGCATGTCTTGCCTATACAAAAAGAGAATGGAAAGTGTTAGTTTTCCACATTGTTTGAGTCCGCGGATGGTCCCCATTTCTAGGCCTGAAGGACTGGAGCGCAGCTGATGATTTAATATTTTTAAGCTTGGGCTAGACGAGGCCGTGGCGGGGATTTGACTATACTTTTGATAGGAATGTATGAACAAGTGTTATATTTTCTTTTTGAAGTGGGCGAGCCCAATGGTACAACAATGGACTCGTCTCCTCAATGAGTGGAGAGAGACGAAGTTATATCGTCTGGCCGAATCCCCTCTAATCCTTCCATTCATGGCTCAGCCCCCCAAAAGTCTCTTTTCACTCTCAGTCTCGACCAAGAACTCTTGAGCAGTTTACTTCCCTAATCTCTACCTCACTCACTTTCCACTCAATCAATGGCCGTACTATAAATATCCAGTACTACCTCTCTATCTCTACTAAATCATACACACTCCCAGTACTGTGTGCACAACTCCGGGCTGGCTAGGAAGGAATTAATGAACCCACACGAAGACCGTCCAAGGACTTATGCCGTAGCAGGACACGGAGATTTGAATCTTTATCAATACAGGGAGCCGGTCCAGAACTGGCCGGACAGCATCATAATTTTATCATTGGCCAAAATTATCTCCGATCTGGGAAAGTTAAGCGAATTCAACAGGAATTAAGCTAACATTCATTTGGAAATAGGCATAGGTATACCTACATACTAATTCTAGGCTTTAAAGATGCTAGTATTCAATGTTATAAAAGATTTTAATTCAACATCTTAATTTGTATAAGAGTTTGTTTTGGATTAAAGTCTACGTTCTGGAGTATTATTAAATAGAAGCCTGGAGTTATTCAGTAGGTTACTTCTGGGTAAAAAAAAAGGTTTCTTACTAAAAATAAAAGTACTACCTACTCTCTTTATGAACACTAATTTCCTGATAAGACGTTTTCTCTAAACAGCTAAACCTTACAAGACTTTTCTAAGCTGTGTGATCATCTAAATGTTTTCCCCTCATCCTCATCCCAATGAGACGATTTATTTAAAATGCCATAATAAGTCTGTTTCTTTAGTGGCAAATAGCAAGAGTTATCTAGGCACTACAGGAACTACATACAACAAGGCTCTAGAAGTCTACAGGTGTGGTATATGTAGGTATTTAATGGACGGGCTTGCCAAAGCGTGAAACCAGTATTTGTACAATCTCCACGCCTCTGATAGCAATCTGAACGCCCAATGATACTATAGTACTATCACTATGTATACTGTTTCCACTTACACATATACTGCTGTAGTGCTCTATGATGTAAGAAGGCATAGGTATTTTTTCAGTGTAGGGCCCTTTAGACATTTTACATCCAAATATTTATATGATTTCTATTGCTTGTAAAATAATTCAACCCAGTAATTAAATTACAAAAAGAAGCATATTCGCATATGAAACAGTACACACAATAATATTATGGGCCATTCGCAGTAGACAGGGCTACTCAGCTCTTACAGTACCTAGTATTTATATTTGAATTCCGGTAAAGCACTATGCTACAAAGGAGAAACTTGCTAGCTCTCTCTGTAGCTGTTCAGACCAAACCCTAAGAAAAGTCGGGAATTCTTTAGTATGCCCAACCCTGCGTGACAGGGAGACGCGCCATTTTCGGACAACCTACCCTCAACCGGAAGCCTAAACTTAGAGGCCCAATTGTCATGGCTAACTTTTTATTTGTCGGCCATTTGAAACGGCTCCAAGTTAGCTTCTTTGAAATCAAGTCCCACCTGGTCCGAGGCTCTAGAGTATTCTCTCCTGTCAATATCATCCAAGTAGCTCATCGCCGTATGCCATCCCGTGCATTGTATGGCCTGATGAGGAGCGCAGGAGCTCCCTAATTTCCGTTCCCGGATTCTGGCTTTTAGGGCCCTGAGCCTGGATTGGGCCGGGATTCCTATTCCGGGGCGGGCGGGACTCGCGGAGAAAGTTTCCCCTATTCCAGTATATGAAGGTTCGGACTCCGGCCTATCTTCCACAGTCACCTGCTGGAAGGGACCTCGTACCAATGGAAAGGCCTCGCCCAAGGGTCCCCGACAATACAATGAGGTTTGAAAGACAATACTAGGCAAAGTGGAAGTGACAGAGACCTCAGGACTCTGAGTCAGACGCCGTCTCATCCAGTTCAAGGCTACAAGCATTTAGTGCTGACTAGGAATTTCGCCCTTCCAATATTTGTGCGTATGACTATATGCGAGTTACTATAGGCCAACCACATGGAGACGAAGCTTAAGGTCGAGACTGTACGTTATTCGACCCAGATACTAGAGATAGTTACAGTGCGATTTTGACTCAAGATTGAGGGGAACCAGGGCAGGCAGCCATAGACTGCGTAGACCTACTCTGTGACGGAACTCTGTTTGAAGGGCTTTGGTAGGAATGCCTGGCCAGGCCCTTAGTTTAGTTCCGAGTTCTCTTTGGAGCGGGTTGTGGGCAGAGGGCGGGCCTGGGACCGGGGGCAGGAAGCCCAGGAACTATGAACTATACTTGCCCCCCACATGGTCACTCCGTCTTTAGTCATCACTACCACCCGCCGGCCCCTGCCCACCCTGCCCTTGGCCTCCCCAACCCCCCGCCCTCCCTCCTCTCGCCCGGGCCCCGGGCCTTAGCCGCCCTCTCCCGGAGCAGCTACCAGATCGACGACCTCTCGGTCCCTTCATTCCTTGACCCCGCCTCACTCCATCACTTCCCTTCCGCCTTCCTCTCCCATCATCACCAGCATCATCACGGGCTAAGTCTGCCAAAGGCTCAAGGTACTCCACAACAAACACTTACTTCATTTTCAAATGCCGGCAAAACTGAGACTTAGTATTATTCCTGCTCCGGGAAGAACGACTCTCGCCGAAACAAAATACACAATTGAGGCAGTATAGATATTGGACGGAAGTATTGTATTGTACTTGGTTGGTTTGGTTAAAATTTACATTTGTTCATTTACAAACAACAAACATTTTGTATTTACTACAAAATTCTCATTCACATTTGTGAATTTGCTGTTGGGATTGGGAATATATGTAGATGCCCTATCCAGATATTGCATATGGATCTGCCAATTTAAAGAAAAATGTAAAAAATTTAAAAGTAAAAATATTGTAAGATTTAAAAATGTAATGCTAGGAAATACAAATTATCTCTCGCATTTTAATGCTCGGAAATACAAATCATCTTTCGCATTTTAATGCTTGGAAATACTAATCATATTTCACATTTTAATTCTTAGAGATACAAACCAACTTTCGCATTTTAATGCTTGGAAATACAAATCATATTTCACATTTTAATTCTTAGAGATACAAACCAACTTTCGCATTTTAATGCTTGGAAATACAAATCATCTCTCGCATTTTAATGCTTGGATATACAAATCATCTTTCGCATTTAAATTCTTAGAAATACAAATCATCTTTCGTATTTTAATGCGTGGAAATGCAAATCATATATCGCTTTTTAATGCTTTGAAATACAAGCCAACTTTCGCATTTTAAGCCTGGTTGCGTAGAAGTTACTTGCAAATCTGGAATTAAAAGATATTTGAGGATATTATTTTCGAGTTATACGTAATTTCCACTAATCCCGTTTAAAACTAATTGCAAAATTGGTCAGACAAAATAATTCCGATTCAGAACCAAGCTATACCAATAAGCAAAATACTGGATTTGAATATTAAAGTTTCCATTAATTGAATTCGACTCTTCAAACTGACCACCCAGTATGAATACTTTCCAATTCCTGAAGCAACTTGCAGTTTGCAGCATCCGTAATTTAAGGCGAACGCCCTAATAATCCCTGCATTTAGGCATTGTATAGATTAGGAATTCATTTGAGTTATAAGTCAGAGGTCAGAGGCCCAATTCTTTAGGGTTTCTAAGCCTAGGAGCCCATTCTGACTCTATTTTATTCTCCGCTCGGAATTTCTAAGGGAGCTCCTATCCGTAGGACGGAAGGGGGTAAAATGTTTATGGGCGATAAGGAAGTAGTTCCGGAGGGCTCTTGATTTGGGCCTGACTCTAAGGCTTTCCTTTAGGGAGGATCTTGGGTTTCTTCTAAGTACATAGAAAGCGGTACAGGGGAGTCCAGTGGATTTCAGGTTTCAGGGAATACTTATAGGAGAAAGTCTCTGGCTCTGCCCAGACAGGGGAACGAACCGTGGTAGAGAGAGTGGGAACATTTTCGGAAGTTCCCAGCTGACGACCTCCATCATCATCACCTAAGCAACCAACGAGGCACAGGATCCCGGGCTACTGGGACCTTCCTACTATACTCTCTTGTCTTTCTGGCTCCCGGAAAATGCTGGATGGTTCCCAGGTTTCAACTATAATTCACGACCTTTTCAGCCGTGGAGTAGATTCCTGTGTCACGGCGGGGAAAGGTTCGGTCCAAAATGAAAGGGAGCCCTGTAATAAATTCCAAAACATAAAATATGACAATATATAGTTATGAGGTTTAAGGGATATCTGTGGGTGGGCATGCCTCCGCCTTAGTTGTCAGTTGTCACTCTTAGAGCCCCGTACTTTTACCGGCAGAACTTCCTGTATTTTTGGTGCCGAATTAGCACGGGCTTTGGGCGGGAGAATTAAACGAACTCGTTCCTTGTAGGCCATGGATGGTATATGTGCTAAATTGTTTCGGAAATTGGACAGTATACATTACTGAGCGGCCAGTTTTGGGATTCGAATTCAATCAATGCAAAATCGCATATGAAATCCATTCTTTTACTTCTTGCTGAAGGCTGGCTCTAAAGCAGACTTTTATGCTCTTACCAATGGGGCGATTTATTCCGCAATGGTATGTGAAGAAATGGCTTAAAAATGAAATTCAAATATCCGAGGAGTCGGAGTGGGAACAAGCATATATAATTTTGGATATTAAATATCTACAGTTTAGCAGCTTCGACACGTTTCAGCTCATGTAGGTACTTCTTTTTTTTTTGTCAGAAGTCAATATTTTTTAAAGATTTGTGAAATAAGCACCAACCGTAAGGAAGGTTGAGGTTGTGCTGGAAAAAAGAGCATGGAATGGGCGTATATGATTTAATCATTGTTCCTCTTATAAAACTCTAACTTTATACAGAACATCGTATTATGCTTAATTAGCCTCATTAAATTTTGTGGAGCTGGGTAATACGTTACTACGATTGCGTATGCTCCTACTGTATGTAGGTACTACATATGTAATAGTGGAACTGCTCATGACTCGTTTTAATGCCTATTTACTTATAAGTATTGCGTTTTAATTTTTGAATTAAAGTTATTGCCATACGGCCGGCCCCCATTGGGCTGCCCAGCCTTGGAAAACCTCCTCTATAACTATAAGGATTCCACTTTAGTACATGCAAGGCTGTAGCTTCGTCGATTGAAAACAGAGTCCCTATTCCGGTTTCAAATGGAAAGTTAAGCCGTGGCCTGACGTAGTATTGAGCTTAAGTTTCCATTTGGTCATATTATACTCTACTACATAGACCTGATTAAGTTGGACTAGTAAGCGACTTGAAGACCCGATTTCTGTACGCTGCTACTATGACACTTTACAGGAGCTCCTTCCTGAAGTCATGCTACGAGTAGTAATTCCTAACTTATAATTTCCACCTTGCTTTATCCTCTTACCGTTGTCGGACCATACAGGAAGCTTGGGCCAATAATACTATTTTTTTACAATGGGCTCGATATTATTATTGGAGTTTCCTCTCGAGCCAAATTACGAGGATTTCTTTTCCATTCTAGTTCCCACCCAGAGGGATAGGAATAATTATTAATCACGAAGAGGCACGGGGCAGACGGTTACCCTCAGCACGTGATTTTACGAGCTGCCTGTTTATGAGCTCAGCCTTACAGCACTTGCCAAAATAAGCTTAGGTTGTTGTAGTCGAGCTTTCCGATCCTAAAGCTTCCCGTTACTGAATTGGTACATACTGTAGGGCATACGAATACGCCACGTCACGTCCAAAGTTGGTTCGATGCTTCTTAGTATAGTCAATACTGACTACTGGCCAAGTATTTAAGTAGTTCATACATCATATGAACACGGTCTTTTTCTCGAATACTCAAGATTAGGTTAGGTTAGATCTGGCTACTTAGGTTACACTTTTATCTCCTTCTGTAGCCACAGTTAGCATCTCAGCAACTCAGACCTTAAGGAATGAGTCAGTAGTTTTATTTTTGAGGCTCGTTAAATACGAAGCCTTTAGATTGCTTATATTAAGTGAATAGTGGAGCACTCTTCAATCTTTTGCATGCTCAAAGACACGGCTCATAATTATGAAATTTTAAGTTGGACCAGGTACCAGAGGGATCAGGAGCTGGGAATCCCTGTCCAAATTATATACGCTCTGCTCTTCGCACTTCAGACCCAATGTTTCTCTGGAACTGTAGCCAGATGAGGGCTGATCGCTGATCCTGCCTGCCCATGCTACTTATACATACATACGAAGTAGTATGAGAGAGCAGAAGAAGGGTTATTTCCTCAAACCCGGTGTGAATAATTATGTTTGGCTGAAGATGCCCCGTCATGCACTTCCCCCCACAGAAAGGGGCTGAAGTACTACAGAGGGGTGCCAAGGGCCCTTCAAATCCATCCATAGCTGATTCACGCCCCATCAGGTCACCCAATCCCTCTCAATATGTTATACTATTTATTACACCGTGACCCTCAGCCGTAATGGTGATAATTACTCATATGTCCACCCTCTACTATATAGGTACAGACAGTTTTCCCTTCCTCTATTCCAGTCCCATCTGCAGTCATGGACACTATTTACGATTTATAGCCTTTCCTACACAAAACTGTATTTGAAGTTGTGAAGCCTGAACCTCTCTTGGAATCCAGCTCAGTTTGACCCGGAGGCCCGGGGTTGTCTCCAAAGAAATGATTTATAAGGATAGGAATAATGCAGGGATACGTGTAATACGGTAGCCAGGCCCAAGCTCATTTGAGACACTACAAGTACAGCAGCAGCCCTTTGATTAGTTCTGAGGGCGGTGATAATGATATAGGCACAAAGTGTGGTGTAAAGGCCGACAAACAAGGGCTTACCTGTAATTTGTAAGGAGTCATGGTATTTGGTTCAAAGTAGGCCATGTGTATATGTTGCAGATTCTTTAGGATATTGGACTCTAAGCGTACTGACTGCTCAGCTTCTGATAGGCGAATTCTCTATCAATGCAAAATGTCATCTTGAAATCCATTATTTCGCCACTTGGTAAAGGTTTACTCGAACCCCAAATTATATGCTCTGAAAAATGGTAGGTACAATTTATTGTACAATGGGATACGTAGAAATTAATTAAAAATCGAGAAAACGTCCGCACCCAATTTTTTTAAATTTCGCTTTGTAAGTAAATTCAGCGCGTCAAATCGTAAACTAAATTGAACCAGTGGAAAGATATTACAGTTCAGCTTGAAGTAAGACCTTCCAAAAACAAATATTTGTAATGAAATTCAATATGCAATTTTGCGAATCCCAAACTGACCAGTCAGTATGCATCTATGCATACTGGCCAACTTCCCAAACAATCTGCAACACATATATCTGAGACATGCAATAATAATGCTTCTGTTATTACGATCCGCGATAATTCCATTTTCCTCCTGAGCGGCATTATATATTACAAGTAAGACGCTAATTTATGGTTTGGCCAGGACTGGAAAAGAAGGTGGTGAAGTCTAATCCCATTATTAACACGGGCCAGGGCCAGGTCTAATAAGTTTATAACGCTGTCCCTACGCTGTATTTGTCCGTTCCATACTGTACCTTACCTTGTAGGTATAAATTGCCTGAAAAAAGGGGCGACTCAATAACAATGAGACTAGCTATCTATTTACTACAAACATTTTTTGAAGCGTTTTACACTTAAAACTTACATGTTTGAGTGTATCCTAGTTATTTATATACCTACAGAGTCTAGAATTATGACTTGAGTTAAAATAGTGTTTGGGGAAAGGAAAAATCCCCTTTTCATTGTCAGTACCATGTTTACCTTGTCAACGCCGTTATTGCACGTGGGGCCGATTACTACACAATGAAGAGCCCTTCCAGGACGCACGTGCGCCTTATAGGATGAGGTTAGGAACGCTGATATTGGCCGTAGGCTTAAGGCTCAACTTCGAATCTTTATTTCCAACATAAACCCGCAGCACATTGTGATTTACCTAATGCACAAATATAGGCTTTTCTCAAAAAGTAACCAATATGATTGTAATGTCTTTACTGTGCTTCACACGAACTAAGGAAGGACCTTGTCGCTAGTCACTACATCCTGGAAATTAACTAAACTAGAAATATTTCCTTCGGAGAAACAGCCTAAAATAACATACTCATAGCTTTAGGAGTAGGTAGAGTTAGTATGGGTTACCCAGAATCAGGATATTCCGTAGAACTCCATATTTTCTAATTGACATAATAATAAGCCTCCAGATACTTTTGCCTTGTATTCTTTATTCTGAAAAGGAAAGTAGCTGAGCAACTATGTAGTACGAGCTTGTATTATAAGATTCAGAATCCGCTTTGGTATCCCAAATCCTAACTGTATCTAGCTAAATACCTTCACTGGCCATTTGGATTTTTCGTCCCAATTAAAATCCCCATTAATACTGACCAGAAATTAATTGGGCATTTAAAAGAGTAGTGGCTAGAGTTGATTTCCCTGGAATTCTGTGGGCTGAGTGATCCTGGGATCTACGTCTAGATATTCGTATGCACTTATGTGGCGGAAGGAGGAAGTCGTCATTAGAGTTTCGGGCCTCAAGAAGACGAGAAGTGAGTTAGTTTAGTGGATAGTAGGGCTGAGCCGGAGCCGAGGAGCCAGGCGGGTAAGTTCTAGTGGAGAAAGTATGTGGAAAAGTGATGAATTCTTTTTTTTGGGTGGGGGGATCCCGTGAGAAAGTGTCCAGGTGTTGAGTTGGGGCCTACTTGGCGGAGGAACTTAGAGCCTCGGCCCGGTTTCCCCGGCTCCAGCAGCAGAGCTCAAGAGCCAGGGCCGAGCTATACCAACCATAGGAAAGGAACCAACATGCATCAAAGTATCTCTTCCCCCGTCCAAAAGAGTAATAGATGGGCACGGAGCCTACGTCTACCCACTTCGACCCGGACACTACGGACGGCTGTCCCTCTCACTCTCTCTATCTACTTTCAGGACGTCTGGGTTCCGGATCCAGTTTCACATTATAGAGGAGGGAAATCATGATGGTAGGAAGGTTCCGTATAGGGAAGGAGAGTGATCCCAGTACTACCAGCCAGGCACTCAAGGGTCTCACTATATGAACTATGAGCAACACTAGAATCCTTTATGGGAACTATACTACTTAAACTGCGCCTACTTACGGATTCAGGTTCGGGGAGAAAGTCAGGGAAAGGAGCGGCAGTCCTTTCTCCAGACGTTCAGGCATTGGGTATATACTTTAGGCGGCTTGAATTTATTACTGAGACCATTGAAATCCAAGCTTCTGATTAAAAGAAAGACAATTTAATGCTAATGAAAAAATTGGACTATTTCCTCATTTCCGTATTTTTTAGTCTAAATAATATACTATTTGGGACAGAATTAAATAAATCGAAGGTTTGCAGAGATTCATGGGAGCCAGGTTGTCTAATAATTCCTGGTGGTTTTTTATGGACTATTTGCTCATTTCCGTATTTTTAGGTCTAACTAATATACTATTTGGGACAGGATTAAATAAATCGAAGGTTTGGAGAGATTCCTGGGAGCCTGGTTGTTTAATAATTCCTGGTGGTTTCTTATGGACTATTTGCTCATTTCCGTATTTTTAGGTCTAAATAATGTACTGTTTGGGACAGAATTAAATAAATCCAAGGGGTGGAGAGATTCCCAGGAGCCTGGTTGTCTAATAATTCCTGTTTTATTATGGACTATTTCCTCATTTCCGTATTTTTTTAGTCTAAATAATATACTATTTGGGGCTGGATTAAATAAATCGAAGGTTTGGAGAGATTCCCGGGAGCCTGGTTGTCTAATAATTCCTGTTTTATTATGGACTATTTCCTCATTTCAGTAGTTTTTAGTCTAAATAATATACTGTTTGGGGCAGGATTAAGTAAATCCAAGGAGTGGAGAGATAGGTGGAGCCGGGTTGTCTAATACTTCCTTGTTTGTTCCGCAGATCATCCGCACACGAGTAACTACGTGGCGGGCTCCCTGACGCCGCCTGAGAAGATGAACGGGACTGACCCGGGCCTCCTCCACAGTCATGGTCACTATCTGAGTCACATGAGTAACTCCCCGGGGAGCCTGGGCTCCCACTTTGGTCTGGCCCACGGTGGGCTCCTGCCCCATCCCGTCCATACGCCCCCCTCGCCCATTCCCACGCCTTCACCCCCGGTTCCTTTCGAAAGATTTAGGTAAGGCCGACTCATAATTTAAACACCCATCCGCACATAGCTCATGCCCGCCTCCGAAAACTTCCTGAAATATGACTATAATATATTTCCGACTCCCCACCTTCATTTGTCTTCCTGAGCTCTTGTCACACGCTAAATTCCTGAGAAGTTCGGCATTGGAACCTTCCTTTTGCCCCCTGTCAGGAGCCTGGCCAGGATAAGGACAACCGGCCGCGCGAGAAATCGACCCCAAATGCCAGCTCACAATACAAAAATATATACCACAGTTTTTTGGCGAAATAATGTGACCATTCTGTATTTATCTAAATGTCAGCTTAGTAGGAAATTTGACAGTTGTATTTCAACTTTACGTCTCCGAAGAGTAGGCATAAACAGTAGGTCCGATTTTCTCTTGCTTTCATTTATGATGCCGGAAAAGTGAATTTTACGGATGAGCCATACCATCCGCTATTCGATAGCAGAGTAAATTCGTCTCTGTTGCCGAAGCCTTCCCTAACAGAATTGAACGTAATGGAAGCTTAACGAAATCGTAATGAGTAGCATATAATGTCTCCTTTCCCATCTCAGCTCCTCGATCTATCGGAATAACAACAACAAGGAGACGCGCCTGACCCGTGAGGGCATGAAGCGGTACTTGCGGGACCGAGGTGACATGATCCTCGTCATCCAGCACGCCAAAGTTGCCCAGAAGTCATATGGGAACGAGAAGCGGTTCTTCTGCCCGCCGCCCTGCATTTACTTGTACGGGGACGGCTGGCGGCGGAAGCGGGACCAGCTCCTCAAGGGCGGGGAGACGGAGCAGGGATCACAACTCTGTGCCTTCATCGGCATCGGCAACTCTGACCAAGACATGCAACAGCTGGACCTTAACGGAAAGGTAGGGACGGAACAGTTGCCATAGCAATAGTTACTGGCTTATATTTCCAAATGCCCCATAAGCTTAGGGTTTGCCCGAGAAACTGTAACCTTTAGCTCAGAGACTTCGGTTTTTCTGGTCAAAGTCTAGTCCAACCAAACCTTGTTTTAAACTACCAGGAGTAATTCAACCGAATATAAACAAACCTACCTCTAACCGTATTATCGGCCTGTATTTTTAATTTTCCCGAGAAATCTATATTTTTCCCGGAACGAAATTATTAGCCCGTTCCCTAGGCATGTCATCATATTATATACATGAGGAGGAGCCGGTTGTCATTCAGGTTGGATAATGTATCCGCCCGGAACCGGGCACAGAACCTATTTGTAGGATCATGAACCCTTTCCACACCGTCACGGGCCTACCCGTTCCCTTATTAAATATTCAGCCCACCTGGTATCCACAAGCCCAACCAAGGGCACAGAAATGAGAGGAGTCTTAATAATGGCAGGTTGACGTGTCCAGCAGCGTAAATTAAAATACATCCGGTTCTGGGCAAATGACCTGGACAACTGTTCAGGAGGCTTATACAATATTATTTACCCCGCAGTTCTGTTTACATTTGCGGCATAGCATTCAATATGGGATCTAACAGACCGCTTCATACATTTCCCAATTCGCACCTAATAAGAATTATATGCGTACATAGTAATTGCGTTGGAACAATTACGACTAGCCAATATAACCTGCATTACTCAGCCTGGAAATTTTCATCAGCATCATTGGGAATTGTCATTGTAGTTTACTGCAGACTTCGGCCTCATAGGAGACAATTCAAAGTAATTTTTCATTAAAAAAAAACTCAGCGATTCTAAGAAGTGATAAGACGATGGCCTTCTTTTATGATTCCCATTAGTACACGTGGAGGAAACTAAATCAAAACAAAGATCACCAGACGCGTCGCATTCTGCGTATAAGCTAAAATTTTCCAGGCAGCTTATAATTATGAAGTTGACATTAAAAAATGAGCCTGGCCAAATTAAATTGGTATATTTATATGAGGGGACCGGATTTGGGATGAGTCAGGGAGGCCTTCCTTGGAATCACAGTAATTTAGTTTGCGAAAAATGCCTCCTCAGGCCGATCCCACGACCTCCCTGACCCAATAAAAGTTCCAAACGACTTCATCAGATTAATTCAGTCGTCTTCGGATAATAATTAGCATGGGGCTCCAGCTCTTGACCATTTTTGCCTATTGCATCAGCCACCGGAAGATGATAAGGGATGGTGTGAATGATTAAGTGTCATAAACATAACAAAAGATCGCCAGTTTAGTCTGTCGGCCAATCGGGAGGGTAGTTGATATACCCTGACATGTCAGGCGTAGGACGCGCAAATGTCATAACTATACATTTTTTATGGTTTCATTCAAACTTATGCTACGGTTTCAATAGTTATTTGAATCAATATGCATCATGCCATAACGGTCCCATAGTGCCGGGTGCCATCAGTCCGAACCATTTCAGGATTTTACTTAGGGACTTCAAATTGTGTTATCTGATCTCGAAGTCCAAGGATGTTAATTTTTAGGATTCACAAAAAAAGTCAAGCTGTAATTTTGAGGTATGATTCGATAACTTAAATGGGCTATAAATATCATGAAATACGGAAATCCTGAATCATACAATTTTGGTACCACAAAATAAATCTAATTAATTTGTCTATGTATGTATATACATAGTTATAGGTAGATTATTATCCGTAATATGGGCACCTTGAAATGGACCAACTTCTGGTTTAAGCAAAGGCTGATTATTTAGAAGGCAGAAGAATATTTTCACCACTTTCAGAAAGCTCTTGTAGGTATTGAATGTTTAGAGGCTAGTTTTTAAATCAAGCAATAAAGGAGAACTATAATCCGCGTATTTGGCTTTCCTGTGTACCAATCATAACGGTATAGGCAAGGCATTGAAAAGTAACAACATTTGGAGGACATTTTAATTTTGCTTCATACACCGTAATCAAGTTAGACGTCAATTATCTAGGTGCTCCTGTAAATGACTTTTTAAAAAAAATATTTGTAAAACTATGTTTCATATGAGTTAGGACTTGGATAGGTTATAATAGTCTGATTTATTTTCCTTCCCTTCTCCAGCAATACTGTGCAGCCAAAACGTTATACATATCGGACTCGGACAAGCGGAAGCACTTTATGCTCTCCGTGAAGATGTTCTACGGGAACGGGCAGGACATTGGGCTCTTTCATAGCAAGCGGATCAAAGTGATATCCAAACCATCAAAGAAGAAGCAGTCCCTCAAGAATGCTGATCGTAAGTCCCCACCCTTTCCTCAGCTCCTATATGTATTTCCCCCCTCTGACTCCAACATAGTATAGGTCCCTCCTCAAATTGATCCCCACTCATACTTGTCATAAACTTCCTTCGTATGAGACGGCCGTCAGGGAGGATTTAATTGTTTCCTAGAATTCCGTCTAGTTGACATTTGCAAAAAAGCACATCACACCACCACCGAGGCGCTCGCTGGCTGCCAATGAGCTCAATCAGTCACTGAGCATGTATATCAATTCCGCCATTTAGGCCCGCAGCACTCAGTCCTGTCTCAAACTTCTCCTTCGCTAGACCTCTGCTCGGCAGCATATGCCTATATACATACAGTATCACACTACTTAGTACATACGTCTCCAATCATTTGCATTCAGAAGTCCAAAGAGTGTCATTCGTAGGCCTTACGTATTCGTCGACTCGGCCATACGTTTCGAAGCAAGAGAAGCGGTGCTGCGTCGAGGTTCACATCATCAGCAGGAACAAGCCTTCGCAAAGTGAAGAAGTTGTTAAGCTTCCGTTACAACCCTCCGTACCTGTCGTCTGGGTCAACTGACTTCGTAATACTTCCGGGACTCAAGGATAAGTCTTAGAAATAGGCATTATGTAAATTTCATTTGAAGATTGAATTCTTTGGACATGCTTCGTAACTCTTTTCATTGAACGTATGGTTATGACGTTATGAGTTTTTTAGCATGTTGCATCAGTTGAGCTTTTTTCGTTTAAAGTTGGAAGCTTAGTTTTTGATTTGAGAAGTTCCATACATTCTATCGTGGAACGATTTCTGCTCTTTTGCTGTAAAGTATATTAGGTAGTTAAAGGAGCTCAGTGTCCAGGCGACGGGTATCGGCGAGATCATCGGGTCACATTGGCGAACTTTAGTCCAGTTTCTCCCATTACCTGCCTTTCAATAATTTGAAAGTGTCCGGGATCAACTAAGTTTGAGTTTAGTCTGGCTCTGGTCACGCTGATTTAAATAGGTTACGTTAGGTTAGGTTAGGTTTGGATTCTTCCCGTTTCACGTACCTACAGTTTTAAATCCAAACGCTCTTAAAGTTTGTCAATTCGAGTTTGACAATTAGAATTTTCCAAACCGAGTTCGCCAATCTGACCCGGATCAATAAGCGAGTAGTTTGGAAAATAGCGTGAGGATAATCCGCCAGGATGCCACCATGCTCAGATCAAGCCCCGCCCTTCCGTGACTACCGCGGGAGGAACGAGCAGGATGATCGAGGCCCCTTCGGCAACATCTGGGAAGCTCCCTTCGGTCCAGACAGCCTCTGGCCAGCCCTCATGGAGGTCCTTGAACCCTTGGATCCCTCGCTCCTGGTAATCCAGGCCATCCTGGCTGAGGAAGAGGCAGATGGGCAAGTTGAGGTTGAGATCGTGGACCTTGACTCGAGCTCCGGGGATGGGAACAGCAGCGAGGAGGCGGACTGGATGTCAGTTCAGGCCGGGAACGGTCCGGGGCACATTCTGGGGGGCCCACTCTATTTCAGCCCTGACTCAACTCTGCCCCCGTCCTCGGATGAGGAGGAAGAGCGGAACGAGCTGGAGGCGTCGGATGAAGAAGAGGAGGAGCTCGGGGTCTTGACGGCCAATCAAGATGAGTCCGATGATGACGGGATGGGGGGCCAGGGGCCTTTGGGGGCTAGTGAGTGGGACGACGCCTACTTTGGGGATAACGAGGAGGAGGGGCCGGGGGCGGGGCCACCGCCTACTGGCTCCTCCCCACCAGGGGAACAGGAGCCGGACCCAGAAGAGCCTAGCTGCTCCGGACACAGTGGTGGGTAGAATATTACACAGAATCATTTAGGATCCAAAGGAAGCATTAAACGTGGTTCCCAAAACAAAATAGGACAATGAGCCAATTCACTAGATGTTGAACAGTACCTTACTCTCTCAACGGTTTACACTGAATTCATACCCGATTAAAGTTTCATACCAGATAGGAGTCAGACACATAGTCATTTTGCTTAACATCTAGATATCTTAATTTCCAACACGGCTTTGGTTAAATCCGAAGCTACAATTTTTCGCAGTAGTAAATACAGGCCATTATTCCGTCTTCTGCACTTATGGGTTCTAAGTTATAAGTACACAGTACAGTTAAGTCGTCTTTTTCAAGGTAATACAGAAGCTCATTGATGTTTAATTTAGATATGTTTCACAGCTTTACTTTAACCGTCGGAAGCTTTATTTAGGTGGAAAGCGCTAGACACAAGTTCGAGATCATATTTTGCTAAAGGATTGCCATTCATATACCTAGTGTCGAATTTACTATACTATGGGGTAAACTATTATTGACGCTGAAACACTGTAACTGGACTTCTCAATACCTCGTAAAATAGGCGTATCTCATATTCTTACAAAATAAAGGCAAAGGGCCGAACTTCTGCCTGAACCTGTGTCCCTTTAAAAAAAATTTTTATGTATTTTGAATTTTCCGTAAAGTTTCGTTTTAATTTGGAGAATGGTGCCGATCCGTACGTATCCAAGTAAATTCTGGTGCCGGTAAAAGGCCCGAGTTCAAACCGAACCGTTCCCGTCAATGTCCATACTTAAATATGTGAGGTCAGTCAGTCTAGTCACTAACCCCTATTTTAAGCTGGTATGTATTCATATGCCCTATTCGATCCCTAAATTGAAAATAGGAATTCGGCTGTTAGTTTATAACTTTATTGTGGATGGTTCCCAGTCACTCCCTATGAATTTTGTAATTAATTGGCTAAGAGGCTAATGCGCGTGCCTATGATAATGTCGAAATGCTAGGTGAAAGGTAGTAGAGTAGGTACTAGGTGCATGGGAGATGAACCTCTGTACGGCGCCCCTTTCGCTGAAAGTGAAATCACAGAGGCCTCTTAGCAAAGGGCCGCTCTGAACACTAAGGCCAGATCTAAAAGGGCTCCTGGTTCGGGATCTGAGTCTTGGGTGCAGGTAGCATGGAGGGGATGGAGTCATGCCTAAGTGTCCCCGTGATGATTATCAATTTACTGGTTGAGGAGGTGTGATGTGATTGGTATGCTCGAATAAGCATGACATGAGGATGATCAGAATCTTCAAAGGCTCTAATTTAGAGGTAGGGACTATACTATATCTCGGTCTAGGATCCTTCCAAGTAGTACCTACAGACCGTAGCCTTAAGTCGCGATACAGGCGCCGAATATGCTAAAAAGCATTGTGTCTGTGAGGTCCGCCTTGTTTATTTCAGTTGGTACTTTCCGTAGCATTCAGAGGGTTAATTTGAGGACCAACTCCAATTACTCATTATTACGGCACCTAAACAAATATTGATTTCTGGTCTTTAAAATATGCGGATTCTCGCAAATACAATTATTTTCATTCCTCATAAAGCTAAATCGAGGTTAATTTCGATTAGATCTCTATTTTTCGTTTTTAGCTCTGTATAACTAGTACTGAGTCAGTTCTTTCTTGGAAGAGCTCATATTACGTTTTTTTAAAGCCAGAAAACAGTACTGTTTGTTTTTAATCCCAACCCTGTTAAAAGATCCCTTAATTATAATTAGGAAGTATAGCATTGCTTTTTAAATATCTGACAGGCCTGCACTCCTTTATCTTTTCAGTATGCATTGCAAGCGGGACCAAGGTTGCCTTGTTCAATCGACTTCGATCGCAAACAGTCAGTACCCGCTACTTGCACGTGGAGAACGGGCAGTTCCATGCCTCTTCAACCCAGTGGGGGGCATTCACAATTCATTTGCGTAAGTTTTTCAAAAATTATTCCTAATTACAGAGGATGATAGATGATTGTTATATAGTGAAAAAGAGGAAAAGAAGTATGACTTGGAGAAAGTCAGACATAATACAACTTGGACCTATGCATGTATAATACAGTACAAGCGTCTTTTCGGAAAATAAAGTTTACGTTCAAGTTTTAGACTTTTTAAGATCGAGGAACCTGCCTGCACTCTGACCGCAGAGCCAGGCTGCCGGACTTCCAAGTCCAATGCTCACTGAGTCGTATAACTCGGACGCGGTTCATTGAGCTCTTCCTTGTGCAGTAGTACATAGTTGGAGTGCGTAGTGAGGCTAAGTCCGTACCTAATTTGATTGTTACAGTAGATGACAACGAGTCGGAGTCCGAGGAGTTCAAAGTCCGGGAGGGCTACATTCACTATGGAAGCACTGTCAAGCTTGTCTGCAGCATGACCGGCATTGCTCTCCCCCGCCTCATCATTCGGAAGGTAAGAGGCACCAAGTCATACCATTGGCGCCCTTTGACTCATGAACGCTGTAACCTTCCTGGTCCTGGCATGATTCGCGTTCTATCTTCATATGCTGCTCTGCCAAAAATATATAGAGTTAATTAACGTCCGAAGACTCTGCCTTCATTCCAACGACAACATTCCAAAGTATGAAGCATTTCACTACATAGCATGACTATGACACCTGACCCCGAACAATTTTTTTAAATTCATTTTTTAGCCTATAAATAAATTAGGGGATTATGTATTATTGAGCCCTGGCGTGTGCCCAAGCCTATCCCATTTCAATATGCTACAATAATTTACAGGTGGACAAGCAAATGGCTCTCTTGGACGCCGACGACCCGGTCTCCCAGCTTCATAAGTGTGCTTTCTACATGAAGGACACTCAGAGAATGTACCTTTGCTTGTCACAAGAGCGGATCATTCAGTTCCAGGTGAGTGTCAACTGTGCCAGCTCCTGGCGTACTAGGCCTGCCACTGGTTCGGTCCACTTCGTGGTCTTTCCACTTGTGACTCCTTGATCCCTTACTCTGCCTGACATGAAAAATCAGTGAGGGACTATTTTCGTAACGTGTCATGTCATCCGATCGAAAGCGGAAAACCCACGAAACCTAATTAAATATTAACTGGTCTCAATTCAACTATCTGTCAATCGATCCTGGGGAGCTCCATTTTTCCATTATGGGCCGAATGGGATTGAGTTAGCGGCATGAGGCCGGCAGTCACGTCATGTATCTATTTAAATGCCGGGCGGAAAGGCCCCTGCTAAGTAGACGCATTCTAATTTGATGGGGTCATGAATGATCAATAGGGGAGGCCCCTACATTATGCAGTTACGTTAGGTTGGGCATTATTGGTAAGGAACTTCCTCACAATAGACCTCTGATTTCCTTCACATGCTAAAATAGTAATGAGATGAGGAACCGTAACTTTTCCCTCTTGTCCGGCCTACCTCCTCCCTCGGCCCCGTCTACCTTATTTGGCTCACGACTTTTTTATGGAGTAGTAAGTGGCTAGGCCTAACTATTGTGTAATGGACAGACCCAAAGTGGATTGGATAACCCTCCTCGTCGTCTGTCAACGGGCCTGGCCAATGGGGAACTGCCCAGTTTGGAACCAAAGAACTTTACTGACAGCCAGAGTCGGACAGCTAGTAAAAGAAATCAAATTGAAACCCAGTACTCCGCTTCTTGCCTGAGGTCGGCTCTAAAATAGAATTTGATCCTCTTTTGAATGGTTTCGTTGTTTTTTAAAAGTAGGATCCTAGGAATTACTGGAAAGTCAAAAATAAACATGCTTCTTCCCACATACAAATTTTTTAAAAAGATTTTTAAATCATATCTACGCGGCTCATTATAAAATAAATTGCACTATTGGAAATCAAATAAGGCTCTGGTTTAAAGCCAACCTCTATAAAAACTAAATGATGGATTTGAGTACTTACTTACCTGTGCAATTTTCTATCTGGTGAAATCTTTGATGCCTTATTAAATAAGGACTTAGAACCAACTCGCATTGGTACGATGTAAAATACGGATATATGGCTAAACCACACAATCATTTCATATCTACTATATATTTGACGTAATCCTCGGAAAAACCTTGTACTGATGAGCTATTGTACAAGAAGCCACTTTTTCCCCAATAACAAGAGATGATATACGTATTTAGATAATGAATACATGAGTACCTATGTTTCTACGTAAATATGTGTCCAAGCATCGGCAATTATTCCCAACTAAATAGTAGCTTGTATGATAAGTATCAGTAAGGCTCATATTCTCTCTATTTCCGAATCTGTATTTTCTTATATTTATAATTATAATGCATTAAATTACCTTTGAGCTTCGTGTACATGGAAATAGTGGATTTGAGACTATAGAGGCAGATTTCCAGAGCCCGACTCCGTGTACTTTGGGATATTATAGACTCCATATCACGCCTCATGCATATCTGCATTAAGATTGTCTTCCAAACCGCAAATGTTTTGAGAGGCAGGGCCGGGAAAAAAGAGCTTACGTAAGAAAGGTAAATGCGTGGCTCATGAACTTGCTTTTAGTTCACACATTTTGGGTTGTCGTTGGTCCTATGGAGGCTTATTAGTTACGTCACATGATGTAGACTCTGGGTCCTGTCCGGCCCTTCTCCATTGTAATGGCCTGCCATGAACTTGAAAAAAAGAGAAATAAACCCATTTACTATTCCCTCTAGCCAAAGATCATTGTTTGCTGTGAGGGGGCGGGATTCCCACCGCCGCCGCTGCCACCGTGTTTCATTCACCTCTTGGGCCTCTTAAAGGTCCCTAGGCGATGTAGGAGGCAGGATATGGGAAGGAGTCCCATTACTTTAATTCTAAACCCTCGTTCTCACGGCTCCTGCCTACAATACAATTACTACTGAGGGCTCCGGGGAAACAATGAGCTCAGGCCAACACTTAATTTATCTTAATTTTAACAATGGGGATTGGAGGGAGGAACAATGAGATGAGGAGTCCACGGGCTCCGGAACTTAGGAGGGCTCAGGCCTTAGCAGTCCTTTATATTGTAACCCGCTACATGATTATTAGGCATCACACTTGTAGCCGGAAATTGTGGCACTTTCCCCTGCCTTGATCAGACCTAACCTTATGTTGAGGTAAAATATATGGTGAAAGCATTTTTATAAAAGTCACAAGCGGGTTAGTGAGTAAGCCGAACGGCTCATAATTAATCCAATCCATAGTCCACTGAATAAGTCAAAATGGATAGAAATCAAACAAAATATGCAAAAGTAGACATTTTAATGGTGGTAATAAGTTCCTTCTGGAATAAATATGGATTTTACCGGAAAATACAAAGTCAGTTGAAGGAAGTAGGGTTCGGCTTGCTTTCATTGACTTTTGTTAAGTTTAATAAAGCTAGGTTCGGTTAGGACTACAAGAAACGCATTAATAATATTTATTTAGTTGAATTTCCTCAAGCCGTTGATAGTTGATACACTAAAATTACCTACTAGGGAGTCATCCGCGTATTTGTATTAGTAATTTTACGGAGTTTCAGATGCCTTAGCCTTCAGAAGATGGCTTTTTTAAATATTCCCAAAATTCGTTATTTATATAACTGATCTGTTAATTCGTAGGCGACTCCGTGCCCGAAGGAGCCGAACAAGGAGATGATCAATGACGGTGCGTCCTGGACCATAATCAGTACTGACAAGGCCGAGTACCAGTTTCACGAGGGCCCTGGATCCGTCCAGACTCCGGCCACACCAGTCCCAGTTGTCCACAATCTCAATGTAAGTCCCATACCGACATAGATCCATAATAAGTAGATACTACATGAGTGTGGATGAGGGAGAAAGTGGGAAGGGAAAGTTCCCAGCCGTGCACGTGGCCGGCCAGCCGCCGCCCGCCTGGGAACTTGAGGCCTAAAAAAGTGTGAATGGTATCCACGGAGTTCCTCTCACCCAAATTTGTAAATTAATAAGGACCTGTTGGTAAACAATGGGAGGTTCTCAGGGGAAAGGGCTCTGTGGTCGGAGTACCCAACAGTTCGTCCCGAACCTATCCCACTGCTCTGGGGTCTGGCTGGGAACTAGCGGCCGAATTTTCAGGTGGGACTGAGAAATTTTGTCGGAATCTTCAGCCCAGATTCAATTTTTGTCTGAGGAAAAAAGGGTCTCAGGATGGGAAGTAGTGTCAGGGGAAAAAAGGATTTGTTTGGCTTATTGTCCAAGCCCAGGAGTAGTACAGTAGTCTGTAGTAGGGTGGGAGTCAGGGTTCAAGGCCTCCTACGGTCTCTATTCTCATCTTACCTTCCCCGTCTTTGGGAACGGTACACACGCTAAGTTTGCTTACGGACAAATTGGGGCTTTAAATTTCCATAAGGCACGTGGAAAAACAATAAGTTTACACCCTATACATTTCCATATAATCCATCTTTGTTACTTATACCTTGTGACCAATAGAATAGAGTATTTAAATCTAAACAACAAATGATAACTGATGCTGAGGCGAATATATTTTATTACAATTTTAAGTAATATCTTTATCTACAGATACGGATCCGCGCAAGACCAACTTTGGATATAACATATATCTAATATATAATCATACTTAGAATTACCGTTGTTTCACAAAAAAAATGCCATTAGGGCCACATCTTTCATACGGGATAAAAATATCCTTTCTTTTAAAATAGGATTCACCAGAATGTGCTTTTTGTAGTCCAGTATCCCACAGGCCAATGCTAAGCACACCAAATTAAATAGATACAGTAGGTATAAACTCTAATGTATAATATAATACTCGTATACACTAATAGGGTGACATTATGACTTACGACCTAACATAATCAAAATTCATAATTATAGCTTGAACTCTTGTTTTGTACTATTTTTTTGTAAAATATGCTGTAGATTGCTTGCAACATTCGACAGTATGCATACTGACTGGTCTATTTGTACAGGCGAGTTCAATCAATGCAAACATTCATATTGAAAACCATTATTGTACTTCTCAATTAAAGTTTTCTGCTCTTGTCAATGTTGCCATTTATTTTAGAGTGCGATGCTCAGAATATACATAAAATTGAAATTAATCTATGTGCGAACTCAGAGCAGAACCCGAATATTTAGTTTTAGGTTTTACGGATTTTAGATATCTCGTTTGTGTAAATGTACCAATCCATATTTTGATCTAGGATTCAATATTAAGCCTTTTTCTAACTCCCAAATTCTTTTTGTCTTGGCCACAGCTGAACGGGGGCGGGGAAGTAGCAATGGTTGAGCTGACCGGGGAGAGCTTCTCCCCCAACTTGCGCGTCTGGTTCGGTGACGTTGAGTCTGAGACGCTGTTCCGGTGCCAGGAGAGCATGCTCTGCGTCGTTCCGGACGTCTCTTCGTTCCGTTCCGAGCTCTGGGCCCGCCAGCCGACCCAGGTTCCAATCACGCTCGTCCGGAGTGACGGGTACATTTATGGGACGGGCCTGACGTTCACTTACACGCCGGAGCCGTCCCCCCATCAGCCCTCCGTGGAACTCATGCTCAGGAACTCCCTGGGCCCGCCCTCTTTGCCCCATCCCCATCATATCCCAATGCCGAACTTTGGGGGGCCCACAGTCTGCCCTTCGGGCCGGACCCAGCCCCATTTGCAGTATGATGCCACCGGGGCCCCGCCCCCGCCCCTCCACTATGACATGCCCCCGCCCGGCAACCTCTAAGCCTCCCTGCACAGCTCTTCAGGCAATTTGGACCAAGCTAATTCAAATAGGATGAGCTTTCGCTGCTGTCTCACCAGCTAATACATTTGGTTATTGCAATATACTTATATTTACGCCTGGAATGTGAAAAATTGAGTTTCTGTAGTAAGGCTCCGGGGCTAAACTTTGGCGTGTAAATAGATGTAATTTGGGAAGCAGCCTGTAGGTGGCTGAAAGGCAAAAGAGTTCGGTTATTGTATATTAAATTAATTGATTTTTAATATTAGTACTTGCCCAGGATTCCCTTATTAACATTGGATTAATTGCTTTAAGGGAAGGTAACTGTTTTATTGTAGTCTACTCGACTACTTGTTCGGTTGAAGTTTCAACTTGGACTGCTGTAATTGTATGAAAGGACGCCTGTATTTTAACTAAAAACTTGTAGTATGCTTGCTATGGAACCAACAACCATCTAACCAACTACTGCTTTATTTTGAATATGCGAATTGAGGAAGGCGGAGTGCGTAGCTAAATATTAAATGCTCCCTATTTAAGGCTAATCCCCTGTGTAAATGAACTATGTGCAATCAGGTTGAGTGAGGGTCGTGAGTCGTCATGTGGCACGTGGCCAAAGGATATGGTTTTAATTGGAAATTAGGCGTATAATTGGTATACTTAGAATGGGCGTATCATTTTATTTTGTCTCCTCCCTTTCACTCTTAAAATATGACAAATCATTATTTACTGCTACTCCTACTGAGTTACTTTAGTCTAGCCTTAGCCCCCGGCCCGCTACCAAAAGTGTGGAAGGCGTAATGGAATCTTCAGTTAAATGTAATGAATAATATAATATTTTATGAAATTTAGGTATACAAACAGGTAAGTAGAGCTCTAAGCGGGGAATTTTATGAAATGAAATGAATTTTTGGAATTGCGGTGTACGGAACAGTTTCTGGATTTTGAGTGTACAACGCCTCCAGTTAGGAACTCTAGAACATACGAATAATTCCTATTTGTAATGTGTTTCATTTTGAATGTTTAAGTTAAGTCTGGGCTAAGCGATGTTATAAATCTTAAGTTAATCCTGAGTAGTGTTGAGTTACTACAAGTATACTGTAGGTCATACCTACCAAGTGCTTCAACAAAATCTTAAATGTAGTTGATTCCTGTAGTTGCTTGAGTTATGAATAAAACTTATTATAATGCTAACTTATTTCCCTCACGGTAGTTATTTATTTGCCTTGTATTTAATTATGCATAAAAAACAGATTTTAGTATATAAAAGATTTTTTTTAAATGTACTAACAGGAAAGTGCAAGACTACCCTGAGCTTGGATGTGCACTAGAAAGATAGAACTAAGTTTACTTAAATCCAAGTATCATTTTTTGCATTAAATTAAGCATCCCTGGTCCTGCGTGAGTACTTGGCAGACATTAACTAATTGCGTAAAAACCCCGGAGAACCTTCGTGGAGTGGAGTCGGACAAAATGGAGCACTTAGATATTCCCATTGTCCCCATGACAACAGCCCTGCCAACATGTTGTTTGTAAATCCCGGCTCGAAACCCTGCTGAAGGAGGCCTCTTCCACTTTTTCATATGAATCTAAAGCAGAATACCCATTGATCCAGTTTTTTTTTCTAAGGCTCCTGTGAACTCTGACCTTAGCATCGTAACAAGGATCCGTGCACTGTGACTTTTAGGAGATACGGCTGGTGTCCCGGAATGGGAAATCTAACTGCGTACATAAAAGGGACAGTAGCGGAGGCGGCAGCGGACAAGGACAAGAAGCCGTGCTGCAGATGGAAGAAAATTAAGCGCTGGACGCCGGCCAAGACGCTCTCACGGAAGCAGCCCTTCGGCTGGTGCGTCAAGGACGAGACCCGATTCTCCTACCGACGCAAAGTCATGCTCATCTGCTTAATCAGAGCGGTAAGCCAGACCATACCGGGAAACTTGTATTGCCGGAAAAATCCAACATTCAGAGGAACATCTTAATTCGATTTAATTCGATGTATTTTTACCCATTTACTTCTACAGATTCTGGCATGGATTGCTGCGCTGTCTTTCGGGGCCGGTGCCGGATACGTGCTCTTCTCCTTTAGCGAGCCTACGTGGGGATGGAAAAGTATGTGTACTTCCTTATGCGATGAAATGTATTATTTTCGTACTAGTTCTTTTATTGTATTGAACCGCTTTCAGATTTCGAAAAATATGCTCAACAATATATTATTAAACTTAGTCCAGAACGCCTTATCTCTATAACACAGGACGAAAGAGAATTTGTGCTAGCAAACGTACGACCATGGGGTCAACGGCTCTAGACTCAACTTTTTGCGTAGATTCTTAAAATCCAATGTCCGTTCCTGGCAAATGACCCCTTGAC